>JAKSYS010000205.1:0-89424 GCA_022925895.1 Fragilaria crotonensis | reverse complement strand
GTTCGGTTATTGGACAATTTGTCGGGAACCACGAATAACCTTGACCAAAGAGGTTCTCATGTAGTTTAAATCGACCGAACGCTTGCACAATCTGCATGGAATCATACAGATATCCTCATAAACCAAATATCTGCAGTATGGATTTTCATTGCCGACCAAGCCCATGGTTGTCGATATGAGGATGTCTAACTTTCCATTGCTCCATGCAGTGGCAGATTCTTTGACTTCTTGGTGAGTAGAATCAGAGGAAACAAACTTGCATTTATACCGGGTGGTGGAAAGCTGCTCGAATAAAGTCATGCCATCCTTCTTCTCGGCAACAATAATATGAGCAGCACAAAGTGGACCTGATAGTCCTCCACCTGAGTCCATCTTTTTCTGGACAAATCGGGCAGCGAGGTTTACGTACAGAGACGAAACCGCTACCTTTATCTTAAATCCGCTTGGAAACTTTCCGACAACATGATTCCCAAGAATAACTTTGACATCACTCATGTCATCAGCGTTGGACAATCCTAGTTGCTTTGTGAATTTAGAAACTGCAAACGTAGGCATTGATCCACTCAACATGACAATGGGAATACCCAAACTTGGAAGTTTGGAATATACCTTGTACTTGTCTCGGAAACATGTCTCGGAAAGGATGGTGTGCGCTTCGTCTATTACAATTTTGTCGCGACATCCAACCACGACTTGAAAACTTCCCCAGTAATGGAACAAGTTGTTTAAGGCATCAAGGTTTAAAAACAGTAAACTCGGAAGACGTTCTTTCGTGTAGAGTCCTTCCGGCAACACACCATCAGAGTGATGTCTTGCCCGGTGAAAACACGCATGTTGGAATCGAGTCCAAGCTTCTTAAAGGCTGCTGAACATGTGGCGAACTGATATTCGGCCAGGAAGCGATATGGAGAAACATGGATGATGGTCGTACTTTGGTTTGCGAGGACGAGCAATGGTTGGGATTATGTAGCATTCTGACTTCCCTCACCAGGAGCTAGTAGAGCAACGCAATGCTGTGGCTTGTGAAGGTCATACCATACCCAAACTCAACCAACTCTTTTGTTGCAAGGTAGTTGTGACCCTCTGGTGTTGAGAAGTTGGATATCAGAGTTGCATTGCCGACGCAGATTAGCCAAGGATAAAATATTCTGACTTCTCGAGAATCCATATGATGTATCTCCTAAAGCAAAGTGATAGGCATTGAAGTGGGCCTCTTCTGAACCGACTCGTTCACTGGAATAGGTAGATGCATGAGTAAATGTTGAATGACCCATTTTTGATGCTCCGATGGTGCTTGAGCACAAGTACTTGTGTTGCTCACCACCAGTAACAAAATTTGAGACGCAAGCCCAGAACTGACGACCTGTGTCATGTCTGGTAATGACGACAAGTTGAAGAGATCCCGAATCATGAGATGGTCCAAAATCTGATCGATTGACTCGCCTTGGAAAGATTAATGATTGAGTCTTCATCTGAGAAAAAGCTTCCATTGTTTTGGATCAGGGATCGAAACAACAAAAATATCGGGAGATAATTGGTGGAAGCTTGCGTTCAACTTGTTTACTTTCGTCGTGAAGCATTGGTGAAACCTTTCAATGATGTAAGGGAATAGTAGATAGTATCATTGCTGTAAACGCAGTGAAACATTGATGGTTCAACAATTCGGTCATTCGTGCCGAGCCACCACCAAATCCATGAAAAGACATCTCGAGTTGTGCAGTTAAATAATCCAGATGCTCAAGAGGCAAGCACAAACCTTGCTTCAAACTGAGTGAATATCGACAGAGCAAGGTCCCTGTGTCCTTGTCAACCCTTACCTTGATATTTGTTGCAAGGTCAACAATGGGTTCCACCATAGCCCGTCTGCCAATTCAGTAATTGCATCCCGCATCAAGAACACTGTCCAGTGCGATTCGAGACCATTCATCAAATAAGAAAGAATATTGATCAACCATAATGTTGCCAACCGTATCAAGTGTTGTCTTTCTCCTTTTAGGCATGCGACGATGCATTTCACGAATTTGACGAACCATCGGTGACAAAATGTGAATCACTGGTGATTCACGTACTGATTGACAAGTGCAGGACCAAAAATTGTAAATGACTGGTTGGAAAATGAACAGATAACGGAGCAAACGGCTGCCTTCAGAACTGATGAGATCTTTGAAGACAGAGGACACTGTGTCACAAGAGATCATGTTGATTTCTGAACCATTGGTTGAGACTCGGAAAGCAAACATTAAACAGAACTCTGCAACGAAGGAAGAGATGCCACCGATTGAGGACTTCAAGCAACAAGTCCTTCAAAAAGTAGGGCACTGCAAAGGCATTGCTTGTGTCAAAGCCTCTCGATGCAAAGAGACCTCGTCTGTAAGAAAAGGATAAAAGCTTTTTCAACTCTGGAAGCAAACTCCGTGGATCGTGTTGCATTGTGTAGGTACAACGATGTGATATCTCTTCTATTTCACCACCTTCAAATGTTTGAAGTCCAGCTCGGAGATTGCCAGGAACCATCAATATATTTTTGCACGAACTTAAGGAGCCAATCCTCAGCATGCTTGTGGATTTGAACCAACAAGAACTCAGTTGATGAGCACGGTGATGAATGGATCGAAGAAAAGTCGGATTTTATCTTCTGGACGAATTGTTTGCCACCACCGCATCCATGAATAAGGGGTGTAAACATATGTGTGTACGTATGATCCTGTTTCTCCCTTTTTGGAAGAATAGGAAAAAGCACAGCTCTTGCCTCACAATAATCAAATTGCTGTTTTGAATTGTGTGGTGATTCGTTGAAAAATGAAGTGACTTTAGCATGAGTCACATACCTGCCGCAGCAAAGCTTGATGAGATCAACTTTCTGTAGTTTTGAAGAATCACAACCCACAGTCTTGCAGTGTCGATTTGCATTTCCAATCTTTACAAAGATTGACCACACACAAGAAAATCCAGCATAGGTTTGCTGTCGCTCCGATACGGATCGATACTTCCCAAAGCCTTTGCATGAAGTAGTTCCATTTTATATTCTTCAAGGAGAGAACGGACTGTCGAAAGCCTACTGTCCATACCATGGGTGGTGAATGGATCTCTCGTCTGACTGAATTGAAGGAGAACGAATACATTGTCGACAACCTAGACCAAACGGAGAGAATGTGAAAACTTCTTGGATAGTCATGATGGGGTGGACAACAGGTGAAGGATTCTTGAAAGCAAAGCCATTTGCTTCAATCAATGCTGGCAAATGTATCCCATCCGATGCGCATCGCTTCCTGGATGTTGCAATCGGCAGCATGGTATGATTTTATTGTGATTGCCAAGGGATGAATGGTATGATCGAGTTTAAATTCATGGATAGGAGAGTCTACAGAAGCAATCTGTAGCTCCCAATGCAACTTTCCTTAAGTAATCAGTGGCTCTTGATGCAGAAAAATGGCTCCCGATGCAAATTTGCCTAAGTAAAATGGCTCCTGATGTATCAAGTAAAAATATACATATTTGAGGAAAATTTATCTAGTTTGAACCCCGCCCCCTTAGGGTGGATGACTGCTCTGAAAAAGAGCAGATGACGGAGCATACTGCTGCTTTCAGAAGCGATGCTACCTTGGAGAATAACGATGACACAGTGTCACAGGATATCAGAGAGATTTTTGATTCCTGAGCAGATACACGAAAAGGAAACATGAGACAGAATTCCACCGCAAGGGATGCGTGGCAACTGATGGTGGAACTTCAAGCAAAATCTTTCAAAAAATATGCGACTGCAAATTCATCGCTTTCATCAAAACCCCTTGATGCAAAAGGCCCTTCGATAGGAATAGGATAAAGCTTCTTCAATTCAGGTAGTAAGCTGGATGGATCATGCTGCATCGTATAAGTCTTCCCTTGTGACATACCATTGACTTCACCAGCATCAAAATTTTGTAGTCCAGCGCGGAGATTCCTGGCACCATCAAAATATTCTTCTGCGCAAAATTCAAAGCCAATTTTCAGCTTGGTTATGAATTTTGATCAGAACCTCTCATCATTTGGCTCGATGGAGAATGGATAGAAATGAAGTCATTTTATCCTTCTTACAAAGTCTTGTGGACAAACACAACCATCAATGATGGGGTGTACATGTGTGTGTCACGTATGGTCGTGCTTTTCCTGGGTGGAAGGAAAGGAAGCAAAACCGCTCTTGCCTTGCAGTAATCAAATTGCTGCGTGATTCAAGGTACAGTGTTGAAGAACTTGTCAATTTGCACCTCTGAAACAAATTGACCACAACACAATTTGATGAGCTCAACCTTCTGGAACAAGACACAACAACCTTGTGCAGTGACGGCGTGCGTTGTCCTTTCTTGGAAAAACTACCGCAAATGCATGAAAATCCCTTATAAGTACTGTTGTCAATTCGGAACAGCTCAATTGTTCCAGCAGCCTTTATGACTTCCAGTTTTGTTACAAAGTATCAAAAAGGGAACGGATAGACCTTGACCCTGCTGTCAAAACCATGTTTTTGACATGCTCACGGATGCATCTCTCATTGATCTGGATAGACACTTTTTTGGGCAGAGTCGACACCCAAGTCAAAGGAGAAATGGAAAATATACCTTGAAGTGATGCAGGGGTGATCAAGTTGATCAGATGCTTGCAAAGGAGACATGTTGTTGGTAGTCACCTCTTGTATCTCAAGGGTGGTCATCATGATGTGATAATGGCGCTTGTACCAGGAGTGCCGAGTGCATAGTTCAAAAATTGGGCGGCAAAAACATTTTGACCATACCTGGTTTAACATACGTAGAGACTATCATTCGATGAGTTGATGCACCTAAATTGCGCCATATTTTTGTACGAGCAAATTGTACGGATAGCGTTTTCCCTCCGGACGTAGTCGTTCCTAAGTAAAAAACCCTCCGGACGTATAAAATTCCCCTCCGTACGTACAAATTTCCCCTCCGGCCGTATCAAGTAAAAGCATCTATACTTGAGGACATTTTATCTAATTTGAACCCCGCCCCCTTAGGCTGAATAATTGATTTTTTTTACATTGCCGACAGCATAAACCAAAAGGAGAAAATGTGAAAAGATCCCTAATAGGAAGCATGGGGTCTGCATCCTCTTGTGGAATGTCTTGAAGGACCATTGCCTTTCGCTTGCTTGTCATCTGAGACACTTTAAAGTCCATGGTTTGTTGTGGGGACAATGGAGTTGAGGGATGAATGATATGGCTTTCATTTGAAAATTGGCGCACGGTTTTCATACTACAAGGGAGGTAGAGAGTATGATGAATTCCATACCTCCCGTGGTATTTGTCCTTAAGTAAAAAGTCCCTCCATGGCAAGGAAAATCCCTCCGTGGTACATCTTCCTAAATAGAAGTCCCTCCCGTGGTATCAAGTAAATGAAATCATTCACGAATAAAATTTATCTAGTTTGAACCCGCCCCTTAGGGAATCAAAACTACTCACCTAAGTAGATCCATTCCCATTTCAAATTAGCGATGCCCATTTCAAACATCTCTAATTAATCCAAAAATCATTTTGAATGAGTTTAAGTCTCATCCACATCAAACCCAAGACTGTTAAGTAACTCCCACACAATTTGAAATGAGAAACAACTTATCTGTTGTTACCAACACTCTCTGTGTTTCTAATCTCATTTCAAACGACCTCATCAAGACCAAAGAGATGAGAATCCAACTCACTCCAACATTCACTTTTCATTTCATTTCCTTCTCACAATTGTCAATTTAGTACATTCATTAAGCCTACATTTTTCCTTCCTGTAAAATATTCCAGCCTCACCATAGTCAACCATGATTGATCACCATGGCGAAACTATCGGCGAACCTGTCATCCGTCCTTTGTCCGTTGCTCAGTACTCGAGTACCGACCACTGTACCACCGTACAGCGGTCCATTAACTCGAGTACTATCAACTTCTGATACGATGCGATATGTAGAAGTATGTAGTACACTCTAGTGTGCTTTCACCTACTGTACAGTATGATCTACTCGGAGTATGTAATCATAACATGTTCCCATTTTACATTATGCAGTACTACGGTACTGCGTGGCAGAATCTGCAGCGTGCATGCTAAAGCGTACTACCCCACTTCCCATGACTAGTTATCGAATAAAAATAGTATTCGATAACTGCATATATCCACAAATGGCGAGTTATCGATTACAATGCGTATTCGATAACTCACCATATCCAACACATGACTAGTTATATCGAATAAAAATAGTATTCGATAACTTCGCCATATCCACAAATGGCGAGTTATCGATTACGATGCGTATTCGATAACTCACCATATCCAACACATGACTAGTTATGGATTAAATATCGTAATCGAAAACTCACCATAATCAACACATGACTAGTTATCAAATGGAACGAAACGGTCCTGCTGAGTTGGTATAAATCGATTTGCAGAAGCATTTTGGAGTTTCCAATCATTGTTGTTATGTGCACCGACGCCGTATTTCATACTGTATTTCCACCAAAAATAGTCCAATTGAAAATCTGAAACAACCGACGATGAGACAAATAACCCTCGAACAAAGTTTGATAGTAGGTCATCGATCGAAATGTACCGGTTAAGGATGCAATCAACAGAATGGCGAACGAATTTCAAGTTTTGAATCGTGATTGCCATGTTGACCATCTTTGCATTTCATTATCTATCTTCACCAAAAATAATCCAATTGAAAATCTGAAACAACGGACGTTGAGACAAATAACCCTCGAACAAAGTTTGATAGCAGGTCATTGAACGAAACGTACCGGTTAAGGATGCAATCAACAGAATGGCGAACGAATTTCAAGTTTTGAATCGTGATTGCCATGTTGACCATCTGCATTTCATTATCCATCTTCACCAAAAATAGTCCAATTGAAAATCTGAAACAACGGACGTTGAGACAAATCATCCCCGAACAATGTTTGATTGTAGTCCATCGAATGAAACGTACCGGTTAATGATGCAAACAGCTGAATGGCGAACGAATTTCGAGTTTTGAATCGTGATTGGCATGCTGACCATCTCTGCATTTCATTCTCTATCTTTACCAAAAATAGTCTGATCAAAAATCTGAAACGACGGACGTTGCGAATAATCAACCTCGAACAAAGTTTGATAGCAAGTCATTGAACGAAACGGACCTCTTAAGGATGCAATCAACCGAATGGCGAACGAATTTCGAGTTTTGAATCGTGATTGGCATGTTGACTACCTCTGCATTTCATTCTCTATCTTTACCAAAAATAGTCTGATCAAAAATCTGAAACAACGGACGTTGAGAATAATCAACCTCGAACAAAGTTTGATAGCAAGTCATCGAACGAAACGTACCGGTCAAGGATGCAATCAACCGAATGGCGAACGAATTTCGAGTTTTGAATCGTGATTGGCATGTTGACCACCTCTGCATTTCATTCTCTATCTTTACTAAAAATAGTCTGATCGAAAATCTGAAACGACGGACGTTGAGAATAATCAACCTCGAACAAAGTTTGACAGTAGGTAAGCGAACGAAACGTACCAGAAGAGGATGCAAATATCAGAATCGAGAACAAAATTCGTGTTTTTAATGGTGACTGGCATTTCAACCACCTCTGCATTTCATGCTGTATCTTTACGAATAGAAGTCAAATTCAAAATCTGAAACGACGGACGTTAAGAGGGATGAAACACAAAGAATGTTGCACAATAGTTCTTTGAACAAAACGCACATGCCGAGTTTGTAAACTACATTTTGCAGCACAAATTTTGAGTTGTCGGTCTAGTGTAACAAGGGTGCAACATGTGAGAAAAAGGTATCAAAACCAGAATTGAATGTACCACAGAACGCGTAGGTTCTCCATAGCTCCCAATGCAAATTTCCTTAAGTAATCAGTGGCTCTTGATGCAGAAAAATGGCTCCCGATGCAAATTTGCCTAAGTAAAATGGCTCCTGATGTATCAAGTAAATATATTTATGCCTGAGGAAAATTTATCTAGTTCGAACCCCGCCCCCTTAGGAACTGCTTTGGTACGAGCCTTAGCAAGTGCACACGATCCACATGGTTGAACCGACCCAGTTAAAGTCCAATCGTGTTGCGCCGCCATAGCCTTCACAGTCCGAGTGTCAGGATGACAGCTGAATGGCGAACGAATTTCGAGTTTTGAATCGTGATTGGCATGTTGACCATCTCTGCATTTCATTATCCATCTTCACCAAAAATAGTCCAATTGAAAATCTGAAACAACGGACGTTGAGACAAATAACCCTCGAACAAAGTTTGATAGAAGATCAGTGAACGAAACGTACCGGTTAATGATGCAAACAGCTGAATGGCGAACGAATTTCGAGTTTTGAATCGTGATTGGCATGTTGACCATCTCTGCATTTCATTATCCATCTTCACCAAAAATAGTCCAATGGAAAATCTGAAACAACGGACGTTGAGACAAATAACCCTCGAACAAAGTTTGATAGTAGGCCATCGAATGAAACGTACCGGTTAATGATGCAAACAGCTGAATGGCGAACAAATTTCGAGTTTTGAATCGTGATTGGCATGTTGACCATCTCTGCATTTCATTATCCATCTTCACCAAAAATAGTCCAATTGAAAATCTGAAACAACGGACGTTGAGACAAATAACCCTCGAACAAAGTTTGATAGTAGGCCATCGAATGAAACGTACCGGTTAATGATGCAAACAATGAAATTCTAACAGCACTCGGACCAGGAGTATGGTGTTCATTAGTCAAAAATTTGGCAGCAGAGAGATTTGGACCATACTAGGTTTAACATACGCGTGAGGCACTTTGCTCTTACAAGGCTTGCCAATTGACGCAGTACATGTTCTACGGGATCGCACTGTAGCTCCTATGGTATATTTTGCTATGTGAAAAGCGGCTCCGATGGCAGAAATTTGGCTCCTGTGGTACTTTTCTCTAAATAAAATAGCTCCTGTGGTATCAAGTAAAAATATGTATATCTGAGAATATTTATCTAACAAGCATTGTCAGGGTATACGTAGATATGCGCGTAGGCGTGTACGTACGAAAAATCTAGTATCAATACACTGTGTGGAGCGCGAAACTCACTCCTAACCTCACATTTGCATCGACATGAAATGACCATGCTGAGTTTTGCAAGTGGTGTTGGCGAATAAAGACAACAAGGAAAGTAAGTTGATGCTTAGTACATTTGTGACAGGACACCGCTAGCTGTGGCATTCCTCGCGGTAGCAGAAGCGCCGAGATTGACAAGGAAACTATCCTGAGTCAAAGTACGGTTGATATCACGAGTTACAACATGGAAATGAAATGGGTGTGCAGTACAGTTGTTAACAGGACACCGCTAGCTGTGACATTAGTCGCGGTAGCAGAAGCTCCAATCTCAACTCGGAACCCATCATGATTCATAGTACGGTTGATAGCACGTGTTCCAACAAGGAAATGAACGTGATTAGTAGTACTGTTCTGAAAAAGGACCCTGCTAGCCAAGAGGAATGTCGCCGTAGCAGAAGATCCAACATCAAATTGGAAACCATCAAAAAGCGTAGTACAGTCGTCAAAATAAAAACCAGTGCTTCAAAAAATGAAATCATGGGAAAGAGGATATCAACACGTATACAAATCAAGCAAAGCACCATCGAGCAAAAAGTGCGCGAGGCATACAATGAATCTTTAAAAATTGAAAACAAAAAGAACAAGAAGGCGGCAAGACGCGATTATAAAAGCAAAACAAGATAGGAAAACTGACCCTTGTTAAGGCATCGCCAGTGCACTGCATTTGCCCATTACTTTTGAAAAGCGGAACGCCAATTTTCTTCAGCGGAACGAGAGATAAGGTAATGAAGAATCTGAAACAGCACCGGAACGCACATGTGCTATCAGCAATTGAAAATCTCAAGGTTGTTGATACAGTGCTCGGTGCAAGAATGGAATCAGAAGGTGGGGACACTGTGTTCACATTGATTCCACGGGAATATGCAATCGAAAAATTGACGCATGTGCATGAAACACTTCGATCACTATACGCATTGGATGGTTCGCAAGCGAAAGCTGAAGTGAGAGGGAAGACGAGAGTGACTGTGGCGGAGGATGATGGAAAGTACATCACTGTGGGGTTAAAGCCAAATAGAGGTAGAAAAGGTATTTCGAATCGTGGCCAAAAAAGTTGAGCAACGTTGACAAGAAAAAATTTGCAAGCTGATTAGTACATGTCAGGATGTTGCCAAAGGATACGTGCCGGCAAATGAACTACGAGGATTGCAATTTGCGAAGATGATGGCACAGTGGCCAAATCTGAAAGAGTGTCATCGCAGCAAATATGGGAAGTCTTGCTTGTGGCAAGAACTATTACTTGAACACACATTTGGACGAGGATTTTTTATTCCTTGACAACAATTGCTTCCGCGTGGGGACTACGACAGGATATCGATCGGTACAGCATGGAAGCTGAAGTGTGCAATTACTTCACCTTTGCTGAGGAAGGGATAGCTGTCGCGCTCAGGCCAGGGGACATGCTTCTTTTCAACCCATTGTATCAACACTGTCTTTCGTCGCGAACATCCAATTATGAAAACAAGGATGTGTTTTGCTTGTCGTTGTACCTAAAGACTGCAGTGGTGGGAGGTAATAACAACAGTGTGCAAAAGTAGTTGTCAACCAATCATTAGTTCAACTTATTTTGGTGAATATATTTGGCCTCAATGGCAGCCATAAACAGGCAGAGACTGAACAACAATGCCTGTCTACCGGGACGCAGGTGTCATAAATGCTGTCTCCTGTGAGGCCAAAACTTGGAAAATGATGCTTCTGAGGTGTAAATTTGTTCAACGTAAGCCTGGAAGGTACCTGTCACTTTTGCTCTGACGAAGGTATGCGACAGTAATCGTCGCAGTCTGCCCTTAACTGGGCAGCTGTTGCTTTCGTGCTTCGTGGAACCGGCAGCGCCTTTAAAAACCCAACACTCGCAGCATGCTCGGTTGTTCAAATAATCTTTTTTAAAGGGACAAAGCTTGCGATCATGTGTACTCACACCACATGCGTAACACATTTTCCATTGGAAACAAACTTGTTGGTTCTCTGGCAAGGACTTGCTACCTGGTCCTCTCAAGAGAGGTATTCCTCGACACGTGGGTTTCCCACACACAAGACAGGCCGATGACAATTGGAGTAAGACGCGTCGCGAGGCACATTCATCCTTTCGGACTTGATGAATGCGGTTGGTTGCCTCGCTTTGGAGACTCATCAACGGAATGTTGCGACAAAAGTGGCAGGCTCCACAATTGTCTAACGTTTCTCTCCCAAACGAAGCCGACAAAATCTTGATCGCACAACCCCTCTGTCCTTGGGAGGTGTCAGATAACCAATCATGAACTCCACTCGATGTCATAACCGCTTTGAAGTTGCAATGGTCTTTTGAAGAAATAAAGTTCTCATTCAAAAGCCGAGTGTAGCGATGTTCATCATCCTTAGTTCGGTGATCGGACAATTTGTCGGGAACCGCGAATAACACTTGACCAAAAGAGGTTCGCATGTAGTTTCGCAATCGACCGAACGCTTGCACAATCTGCATGGAATCATACAGATATCCTACGCAAACCAAATATCTGCAGTATGGATTTTCATTGCCGACCAAGCCCATGGTTGTTGATATGAGGATGTCTAACTTTCCATTGCTCCATGCTTCGGCGGTTTCTTTCACTTCCTTGTGAGTGGAATCAGAAGAAACAAACTTGCATTTATACCGGGTGGTGGAAAGCTGCTCGAATAAAGTCCTGCCGTCCTTCTTCTCGGCAACAACAACGTGAGCAGCACAACGTGGACCTGATAGTCCTCCACCTGAGTCCATCTTTTTCTGGACGAATCGGGCAGCGAGGTTTACGTACAGAGACGAAACCGCTACCTTTATCTTAAATCCGCTTGGAAACTTTCCGACAACATGATTCCCAAGAATAACTTTGACATCACTCATGTCATCAGCGTTGGACAATCCTAGTTGCTTTGTGAATTTAGAAACTGCAAACGTAGGCATTGATCCACTCAACATGACAATGGGAATACCCAAACTTGGAAGTTTGGAATATACCTTGTACTTGTCTCGAAACATGTCTCGGAAAGGATGGTGTGCGCTTCGTCTATTACAATTTTGTCGACGACATCCAACCACGACTTGAAAACTTCCCCGAAGTAATGGAACAAGTTGTTTAAGGCATCAAGGTTTAAAAACAGTAAACTCGGAAGACGTTCTTTCGTGTAGAGTCCTTCCGGCAACACACCATCAGAAGTGATGTCTTGCCCGGTGAAAACACGCATGTTGGAATCGAGTCCAAGCTTCTTAAAGGCTGCTGAACATGTGGCGAACTGATATTCGGCCAGGAAGCGATACGGAGAAACATGGATGATGGTCTTCGTACTTTGGTTTGCGAGGACGCGAGCAATGGTTGGGATTATGTAGCATTCTGACTTCCCCTCACCAGGAGCTAGTAGAGCAACGCAATGCTGTGGCTTGGTGAAGGTCATACCATACCCAAACTCAACCAACTCTTTTGTTGCAAGGAAAGGTAGTTGTGACCCTCTGGTGTTGAGGAAGTTGGATATCGGAGTTGCATTGCCGACCGCAGATTAGCCAAGGATAAAATATTCTGACATCTCGAGAATCCATATGATGTATCTCCTAAAGCAAAGTGATAGGCATTGAAGTGGGCCTCTTCTGAACCGACTCGTTCACTGGAATAGGTAGATGCATGAGTAAATGTTGAATGACCCATTTTGATGCTCCGATGGTGCTTGAGCACAAGTACTTGTGTTGCTCACCACCAGTAACAAAATTTGAGACGCAAGCCCAGAACTGACGAACCTGTGTCATGTCTGGTAATGACGACAAGTTGAAGAGATCCCGAATCACATGAGATGGTCCAAAATCTGATCGATTGACTCGCCTTGGAAAGATTAATGATTGAGAGTCTTCATCTGAGAAAAGCTTCCACTGTTTTGGATCAGGGATCGAAACAACAAAAAATATCGGGAGATAATTGGTGGAAGCTTGCGTTCAACTTGTTTACACTTTCGTCGTGAAGCATTGGTGAAACCTTTCAATGATGTAAGGGAATAGTAGATAGTATCATTGCTGTAAACGCAGTGAAACATTGATGGTTCAACCAATTCGGTCATTCGTGCCGAGCCACCACCAAATCCATGAAAAGACATCTCGAGTTGTGCAGTTAAATAATCCAGATGCTCAAGAGGCAAGCACAAACCTTGCTTCAAACTGAGTGAATATCGACAAGAGCAAGGTCCCTGTGTCCTTGTCTACCCTTACCTTGACATTTGTTGCAAGGTCAACAATGGGTTCCCACCATAGCCCGTCTGCCAATTCAGTAATTGCATCCCGCATCAAGAACACTGTCCGAGTACGATTCGAGACCATTCATCAAATAAGAAAGAATATTGATCAACCATAATGTTGCCAACCGTATCAAGTGTTGTCTTTCTCCTTTTAGGCATGCGACGATGCATTTCACGAATTTGACGACCATCGGTGACAAAATGTGAATCACTGGTGATTCACGTACTGATTTGACAAGTGCAGGACCAAAATTGTAAATGACTGGTTGGAAAATGAACAGATAACGGAGCAAACGGCAGCCTTCAGAACTGATGAGATCTTTGAGAAGACAGAGGACACTGTGTCACAAGAGATCATGTTGATTTCTGAACCATTGGTTGAGACTCGGAAAGCAAACATTAAACAGAACTCTGCAACGAAGGGAAGAGATGCCACCGATTGAGGGACTTCAAGCAACAAGTCCTTCAAAAAGTAGGGCACTGCAAAGGCATTGCTTGTGTCAAAGCCTCTCGATGCAAAGAGACCTCGTCTGTAAGAAAAGGATAAAAGCTTTTTCAACTCTGGAAGCAAACTCCGTGGATCGTGTTGCATTGTGTAGGTACAACGATGTGATATATCTTCTATTTCACCACCTTCAAATGTTTGAAGTCCAGCGGAGATTGCCAGGAACCATCAATATATTTTTGCACAAACTTAAGGAGCCAATCCTCAGCATGCTTGTGGATTTGAACCAACAAGAACTCAGTTGATGAGCACGGTGATGAATGGATCGAAGAAAAGTCGGATTTTATCTTCTGGACAAATTGTTTGCCACCACCGCATCCATGAATAAGGGGTGTAAACATATGTGTGTACGTATGATCCTGTTTTCCCGTTTTGGAAGAATAGGAAAACAGCTCTTGCCTCACAATAATCAAATTGCTGTTTTGAATTGTGTGGTGATTCGTTGAAAAATGAAGTGACTTTAGCATGAGTCACATACCTGCCGCAGCAAAGCTTGATGAGATCAACTTTCTGTAGTTTTGAAGAATCACAACCCACAGTCTTGCAGTGTCGATTTGCATTTCCAATCTTTACAAAGGATTGACCACACACACAAGAAAATCCAGCATATGTTTTGCTGTCGCTCCGATACGGATCGATACTTCCCAAAGCCTTTGCATGAAGTAGTTCCTTTTTATATTCTTCAAGGAGAGAACGGACTGTCGAAAGCCTACTGTCCATACCATGTTTTTTCAGGTGAATTTGAATGGATCTCTCGTCTGACTGAATTGAAGCAGACCGAATACATTGTCGACAACCTAGACCAAACGGAGAGAATGTGAAAAGTTGCAAATGTGTCCCATCCGATGCGTTTCCCTTCTTGGTTGCAATCGACAGCATGGTACAACTTTATTGTGATTGCCAAGGGATGAATGGTATGGAGTTTAAATTCATGGATACCAGAGTCTACAGAAGCAATCCGTAGCTCCCAATGCATATTTCCTTAAGTAATCAGTGGCTCTTGATGCAGAAAAATGGCTCCCGATGCAAATTTGCCTAAGTAAAATGGCTCCTGATGTATCAAGTAAAAATATACATATTTGAGGAAAATTTATCTAGTTTGAACCCCGCCCCCTTAGGCGGAGCAGCGTATCGTACTAGCAGTATGATTATTGTTGTAATCATTGGGTTGCCGTTTTCATAGATTGTAGCAGAAGTAGCACTTCGTGTCTATGACGTATGAGATGTAATGTAGTGTATCATATTATGCACTTTGAAGAATTCAAACAACATTGTGTGTCTACCGATTAATGGGTGTCGGTAATGCCGTCTCCTGCAAGGTCAAAGACTGACAAAAAGATGCTTCAGAGGTGTAAATTTGTTCGATATACGCCTGGAAGGTACCGGAAACATTAAGCTTGGACAGAATTATGCGAAGGTAAATGTGCAATCTGCCCACTTTACTGGGCAGCTGTTGCTTTTCGTGCTTTGGGGCACCTGCTGCTCCTTTGAAAACCCAGCACTCACAGCACGCTCGGTTGTTCATGTAATCTTTTTTAATGGGCAAAGTTTGCGATCGTGTGTACTGACACCACATGCTAGCACATTTCCATTGACAAACGTCTTGTTCTCTGGCAGGTCTTACGCCCAGTTCACGCAAAGCTGATATTCCTCGACGACAGTTTTCCACACACAGACATGCTGTAGTCAATTCGATGAGAACGTGCCGCGGTACTTCATTCTTTTCATGTCGAATACGGTGAGTGGCCTCAGTTTGGAGATTTGTCAATGGAATGGTGCGAGACAGAAGGATGACTCGCAGTTGGCAACCGTTTCTCTCCCAGACGAGGCCGACAAAATCTTGATCGCACAACCCTTTCGTCCTTGGGATGCATCGGATAACCAGTCGCGAACTGCACATGACGTCATAACAGCTTTGAAATTGCAATTGTCTTGTGGTGTAACAATGTGTTCATTCAAGAGCCGAGTGTATCGATACTCATCATCCCTTATGCGGTGGTCAGAAAGGTAGAAGTAACTCTCCGCATGGACTTGGTGGTGAATGGATCAAGACAAAGTCAGTTTTGATCTTTGCAATGAATTGTTTACCACCGCCACATCCAGTAATTAGGGGAGTGTACATATGTGTGTAGGTGTGATCTTGTTTTTCTCTTAGTGGGAGAAAGGGAAGTAGAGTATCTCTCGACTGACAGTAGTCAAATTGCTGCGTGATGTGAGGCACATCATTGAAAAAAGATGTGATTTGAGCCTGGGGTACGTATCGGCCACAGCAGAGCTTGATGAGATCAACATTCTTCAAATGAGAAGCCACGCAACCTTTCCTCCCGCAATGTCGAATTGCATTCCCCTTTTTCAAAAATGATGAGCCACAAGTGCAGGAATAGCCGACAAATATTTTGTTGTCAATCCGAAATGGTTCAATTGTTCCAAAAGCCTTAACATTGTCTAGCTCCCTTTTATATCCTTCAACAAGGGAGCAGACTTCTGTCACACTGCTGTCCACACTATGCTTTTTCAGGTGACGACGAATGTATTTCTCATCAAACTCGAGTGTTGTAGACTTTGTACATAGAAGACAGCCTAAGCCAAATGGTGAGAAGGTGAAACATTTTCGAATCGACACCGGATTAGTTGAAGATGGAAGATCTTCAAGAACATATTGCACCTTTCGTTTCTTTGTTAGAGTGATCGGAGGCATGACAAAGGTATTTTATGTGGTGATGTATTCCGAGAGGAAAGAGCCAAAGGGCTGTTTCAACAGTACTGAAACCCACGGGGGATCTCTGTAGCTCCCAATGCACATTTCACTAATTAAACAGGCAGCTCCGGAGGTTCAAAATTGGCTCCGGAGATCAAATCTCTAAATAAAATTGCTCCGGAGGCCTCAAGTAAAAATATATGTACCTGAGGATTTTTTATCTACTTTGAACCCCTTTTCCTTAGGAGTACTCGCATGATACAATACTGTACTAAAAATTATACGCTACCACCATACCGTAGTACACAAAACACAGCGCTATAGTAATGAAAGTACCGTACACAGTACCACACTACCATACACACAGACCACGCCGTAGCTACCATACTGTACACCACCGCACCATACTAAACGTACTGTAGCAGGCACCGAACACCATGCACCATGCACCAGACACGCCCATAGCTACTTGTACAACGTACAATGTACAGCGTATAAGCAACAACGAACCATTGCGCTAGTACGACGGTAGTATCCCAGCTGACAGCACTGTAAAAACCTCTGTATACTGTACACTGTACGGCACAACCAATAGTCCACCCACGATACACCATGCTACTCCAGTATTTTGTACAAAACACGTACAGTACTCGGTGTTTTATGTGCATCGAAATAATGAAGAAAAAAGCTCAGGAATAATACTGCAGTAGTTCAGGAGCAAAAAAAATTCTTCATAAAAATGAGGAAACAGCAAATGTCGGAATCCTGAACTAAATAAATAAACCAGAAAAAAACTTCAGGAATCCTGAACTAAATATGGGAATCCTGAAATTTTTCCAATAAATATGATAAAAAATTCTTGTATCAACTATGGTACTTAGTTTTGGCACCCTTAGATGAAGAGATGCGACTTGAGCATGTGACACGTATCGACCACAACAGAGCTTGATTAAATCAACTTTCTGCAATTTAGCGGGGTCACAACCCAATCTTTGGCAGTGGCGGTGCGCATTATCCTTTCTCAGAAAAACTTGACCACAAAGGCATGAAAATCCATTGTTAGTACTTTGGTCAATTCGATAGGGCTCGATGGCTCCTGTAGCCTGTAATTCTTCCACTTTCATTCTGAGAGTATCAAAAAGGGAAGGGATTGTGGCATACCTCCTTGCCAGTCCATGTATTTTAAGATGGTCACGAATGCATCTTTCATTGAGGCGGATAGACACAATTTTTGGGCAGAGTCGACATCCAAGTCCAAAGGGAGAGAAGGAAAAAATTCCTTGGCCTGTAACAGAAGTGTGGCGGTAAAGTGCAGGTGCTACCATTTCACATCTAGCATTCGGCAAATCTTCAGTGGTGACCATGTCAACAATATGATATGATAACAGCCGTGATGAAGGCACAATTGCCGAGTGCATATCTCCAAAAATGCACCACAGAGTCAAAAACAGGGATACCAGGTTATACATACGGGCGGATTGTTGGGCCATATTTTTTAGGAGGAAGGGTTCATAGAGTCTTCCACCTCCGGACGTGATAATTCCTAAGTAAAAAATCCCTCCGGACGTGAAAATTCCCCCTCCGGACGTATAATCACCACTCCGGACGTAGCAAGTAAAAGCATCTATACTTGAGGATTTTTAATCCAGTTTGAACCCCTTTTCCTTAGGAGAAAAAATGATGAAGAATTGTGTAGAATATATACTGTAGTCTACGGTGGATAAATTGATTTCTGACCCCATTCCTTAAAGTCGTTGTCTTCTCATGATTGAAAATACTTATGATATTGTCATCTTCAGTATACTTCGAATGGTTATGAAGCGTGCTGGATATTTGACCAGCTTGACGTATTGGCAACGAAATATTGATCAGAAAGAGGAACCATAATGGACAATTTCTACACGAAAATCGTGTAGAATATATACCACGCTTTTCCAAAAAATTCACTCCGATGACAAATTTTGAATGAACTGTGAGAACATGATTTCACCACAGAATACTTACAGAGTTAGAATGCCAGATACTTCAATAAATAGTCGGTCATCGGTCACTCAGCATCTTTGCTGGGACGTCTCAAGTTGTCATAGTGGAATTGAATGAACCCCTAACCCCTAACCCCTTTTACATGCTCACCGATGCATCTCTCTTCCATCAGAATCAAAGGGTTGATTTTACACTCCCGACAACAAAGGCCGAATGGAGAGAATGTGAACAAATCTTGAATTGGTAATAATGGTTCAACTGCCTCCTTGTTCTTGTTGTTGCAGCAGGAAGCATTGCAGTTAAGATGAAGTGCTATTAAGCACAACTCTGAGACAATGTGTGATGGATGTTCAAAATGCATTGAAGTTGGCAGTGATAAACTTGGTTGCAGAATGGAATACTCACTAAGCTTGCGGTGAAGTTCATTTTCAATATATATAAACTAATTATAGGGTTAGCACCTTCGCCGGTCTTTCGTCAAGGCCAGTGTGTGTACCCTGTCATGGCCTGCCCATATTGCAGGGAGGCGGTGACTTATCTAACCCTAACCCTAATCGCACGTAATCGTTGGTCCGTCGCTTCTTGTTCCCGTGTCTGTACCTGGTGTTACATTTGGCCTGAAGAAACTTGTCATGAGTGTCTGTCGTTTGCCGTCTGCGGATGACCTAAGTATAGCCGCTTCATAAACAATAGCCATCGTCGTCTAGAGGATGGCGATTTCTTCAGTATCCTCTAATGGCTGTTCGCAGTAATGTCTATCCCCGCTGCAACCTGTCTCTCTTCTCGTATAAATCTGTGATCTCATATAATTCGGTGTCCCTTATCTGACGAGTCTCCATAGTCTGGGTGTTGTGTAGGGTGTGATTCCGAGCCTTCCATACCGTCTGGTGGTAAGTGTGTAAAGCCTTGAATATTACTTGAGGCGTTGGTAGCCGAGGCGGGATTGAGGAGTATCTGTATCGAATAGACCTTCTTCAGCCATGTTCCTCCACTCGACACTCAAGTATCCCTTGATTGCATTTTCCCAGCCGATTTCCTGTTGGTCAGTAAGAGCCGCACGGATTCTGTCGTGAAACTTGACTGGAAATTCCTTCGCATTCACTGCATCATCGCTATCACCTCTATACTCAAGCCAGTCAAGTACCTTCTCCTTTATAAGGTGAAAAACCGGATGAGACCCTGCCGATGACAGGGATGTCCGCAACCGAAGCAGGCCGTTGTCGTGTTCAGTATTCATGTGACATCGGAGGACATGATTGGTGGTCTCGAGTTGTGTTTTGCAGCAGGGACATAGACTTAGGTTGGGATCGCTAACTTTTGCGTTGCGGCATCGAACTTTTCCTGTGTTCCATTGGTCAAACATGAATTTCGTTTGTGCGACTTGTGCTGATGGAGAGAGCCGTCGATGGAATCGGCCGTAAGCTTCAACATCGATGCGATTCCAGATGCTGTTTGTCC
The DNA here is from genome assembly GCA_022925895.1 of Fragilaria crotonensis. Taxonomy (NCBI): domain Eukaryota; phylum Bacillariophyta; class Fragilariophyceae; order Fragilariales; family Fragilariaceae; genus Fragilaria; species Fragilaria crotonensis. The sequence continues at coordinate 69,442 of JAKSYS010000205.1, read as the reverse complement.
ACTTGTGTTTGGACTGAACATACGATCGAAGATGGTATCCGTTGATGTGGAAGCGCAAGCAGGATTCCATCTGCGATACTAGTCTGACACCGTTGACTGAGATGGTGATCTTTGCTTCGGGAGTATGATCAGTTTTCTCGATGGACTGTCGTTTGTGTGAGTGCTCGCGATACCATGTGGCGAGTTGATCCACGTGCGAATTACGTGACACATCTTTCTTATGTGTGCCGCTTGATATTTGAGATGTATCAAGTTGATGTCCTTTGACCCAGACGTGCGAGATCTTTCGTCGAATGAATTTGCTTTCGTGCTTTATGATGCTCATATAATCAGGGTTGGATGGCTGTCGTTCCTTGATCTGCCGTTGTTGCGTGTGATTCTGGACGTTGCGTATCGCCGATTTGCTGTCCGTAACCCATCGGAATGTGCATTGATGTCGTTTACCCCAGGAGCGTTGAAGGAGTGAGATCAGAAGCAGAGCTGCCGCGTATCCTCCGAGTTCACAACGAGTCGAGTTGGCCGTGTCAAAAGGTCCGTCTACAGGTCCCGCCCCTTCGCACAGAATTGTGTTCTGAGGAGTGGTGAGACTCCAGCCGAATGTCCCTTGGCGGCCTTTCAAACCGCCGTCGGATGCGATGGTCAGTGTCTGTTTACGTTGACATTCTCTCCAGATGCGATCTTCATGCTCTGGAAATTGAATGTGAGTCAGCAACCTTTTCTTGTTCCGCGGGAGTCCTTTGAGATACGACATTAACGGCCTCGATTGTTGGGAATTAATTGGCTGAATCGGGTCGGGCGTATCTCGTCCTGTCGATATAAGAGTTGGTATTGCTCTCCATTTCCGATCATATCGTAGGAATTGAGACGATATATATCGTTTCCAAAGTCGTTGTTGGTGTCTACTCGGAGGTAATTGACGGGGCCATGCATCCTTAGAGACAAAGTCGGCAGGCCGTTCGCCTTGTAGAGCCCACAGTGATATGTTGGCTGGGGATGTGCGATCCGACATCTCGGCTAACGTCGTTATCTGCAGATAAATCCGTGTAAGATTGATGTCCAGCTGTTGTCTTGGACTGTAGCCTTTGAGTCGGTCTAGATTCATGACGTACTGATCATTGGGACTCTGTAGTGGTAGAAGAATGGTATCCGTGATTGTGATCTTGACGTTGTGGTTGGACATAAATTGTCGCATAGATAGGATCCATGTCGGAGTAAGGTACGGGATAATGATACTTGGTTCCTCGAGCAATGGGGTTGGAATACCTGCTTCAATTTGGGAGGCCTGAAGTTGTAGCAGAAGTAAACGTCCGACCTCCGTATTGCCGTATACTTCGTGACGGAAGTATTTCAGCATTTCGATGCCTCCTTCGGTCCTGAGATCAATTAGTCCAAGTCCTCCCATTGATTCTGGTCCATGTCGAATTGCAGTCGGCAATCGACTGGATAGACCGAGCTTCTGGACGATAGATGGAATAATTTTTGCTTGAACCTTTTCGAACTCTTCTTCGTCCACCGCGATCGCTGGTAATGAATATCTCATAGCCGGAGCGTATATCGTTCGGTGAAAAACACGGATGTCCGATGGCGATAATCGGGGCGACCGAATATAGCCAGCATATTGGTCCGCTTTGGATTTCAGTACGTGGAGATGGTGCGAGAAGTCTCCTGTCGGAGTTTGGTGAACTCCAAGGATCCGAGCTGATGTGTATGCCTTGCCGGTCGATTTGAACGGTGGAATCTGTATCCGACGAGCCCTGATAAAGTTTGATTGTTGGGTCTTCATCTGAAAGTTCTCTGAGCTGTGGTCGTCCTTGTCGCCAATCCCAGTAGAGTGCATACCACGAACATTTCTTTAAGTTCAAGGCACCTCCTGAAAAATGCAGTAGTTGTTCCCATGTCTGAGCAGCATTTTCCAACGCTTGAACTAATTCTCGGAACGTCTTGGTACCATCATCAGTGATGCCGATAGCTGTGTCATCCACGAAAGCGTCCACGAGGCGTTGGTGAGTGATAGTACCGTCAACCGATCGAAAACTGATACGATCTGGAACGACCTTCTCTAGTGTGTTCAGGAGAACTACTACTAAGGACAACCATACCGCTGGAGATGCGCCGCTACCCTGCCCAGTGCCAAACAATGGTTCCAGAGTGGTCCCTTTGTATGACGTATTTGAAACACCGTATACCGTTTTCACCATATATTGCATCAGCTCCAGGGATTTAGCGTGTTCGGACGGCTTCGTTGGGCATACCACAACGGCGCGCAGCCAACATTCCCAACGCCACGATGATGCGATCGAAACATGCTGAGGCATCATTATCAAACCGGACGTGATTCACCTTCAGGAGTCGACATAGATCGGTAGTGAGTTGATTCAACATAACTGGGTCCATTGTTGTTCGTCCTGGCACCGAGCCGTGTTGTCCGTCGTTGAGTAAGCTAAGTTGTACTGACCGGCGAACTAAACGAGACCCCCACATAATTTTTAGAAACAGATTGTAGTCGGCCTCAAACAAATGGATAATGCGGAGACGATTGATTTTGGGGCTCCCTTTGTCTTTTTCGATCATCACATTCACCGCCTTGCACCATCGTGGTATGGCTATGCCTCGGGAGATTGCGATGTTAAGAAACTTGCGGAGGCAGTCCAAGAGTATTGGATCCTGTATCAGTGCTTTATAATGCCCGAGATGACGTCCAGACGGTGACGTCGTAGTCGTTTCCTTCCAGGATTTAAATCCTTTAACGATGTCGTCCGCTGTGATAGTCATTGGAATCGGATCTCCCTCTAGTACTGAACCTGGTATCTGAAAGGATGCTAGAAACTCGCGCAGGAGATATCGGTCGCCGTGCCATTCTGGTGGAATTTCGCCTGCAAGCAATGACTCTGCCTCCGGTGATAGACTTGAGAACGTTAAGGCGTCATGTATCAACCCATGCCCACAAGGCGATTCTGCTGCAGCTCTAAAGGCGTCTCGATTGAAGCGGAGGAGATGGTCTTCAATGTCCTCTCGCGTGATCACTGTATCCCATATCAGATTTTCAGGAGCTGTAAACTTCAGGATATTGTGGACTTGACCTGGCACCGTGGCTGTTGTCGTGTCAACGTGTCTTGGTACAAGCAATTGTTGCAGTGCGGATACCTCGCTGGGTTTCACGATCTGTCTTATTTTGCCATATAACTGGCGACTGTTCTCTCCGGCCATTGTTCGTCTGACAATTACGGCTTTACGTTGAGATTCGGCTTGCGTGTTGGGATTCATGTCAGATTCGTATGAATCCAGTAACTCTTCGTAGCTTAAATTGTGTAGAGCCGTTGCTTCCCGTTGAGTCTTCCGAAGGGTCCTGTTGGCTTGGTTGAGATGGGATCGAACTTCGTCGATTGACAACTCTTGGGTTCTATGCGGCAGTGCAAACGATGAATCGAATTGTTGAATCTTTCGCTCCCACCTTGCGAATGTCGCAGAATAATCCTCAACATGTGTGAGTTCGCGGAGTCGCAATTTCCAGTAACGTAACAGGACGCCGGCATTCCGCAAACGAGGAGACCATTTATACATTTTTGGTTGCGTTCGTAGAACACTTTCCGCATGTTCCATAGCTCTTCCTTGGTCATCGTCCCACGCAATAAGTAGACGTCGCACTTGAGTTCGCGTCAGGCTGGAATGTGTTTTGAACAAATCGTCGATCCTGTCTTGCATCCGATGATCTGCATAATATTGTTTGATCGTCCTGGTGTACAGTGTGATCAGCTCAGGATTTCCGCTCCTGAGTGCCCGGCGTTGAAGGCTAGGAAGACGGTCCTCTGGCATTGATCCGAACAGATGGGATAAATTTAAATCTACATATAAGGCTCTGTGATCTGATTGTGGACCCTCAAAGTATGAGAGGGTACCCTGTCTACTCATTGCCGCTTCAGTTCTAGGACATCCGAAGATGTAATCGATTCTTCTGTGTGCTGAACCAATGTATGTAGATGGAGCTGGATGGGATTTGTGAAGATCTACGAGATCGTGGGACCGAAGCATATCGCTCAACTTGGTGTCTTTGGAGAAGACGGCATTAGCATCCATCATAACCACGAGTGCATGGTTTTCCTCTCTGAGTAACCGGATTGTCGAGGATAGGTCATCCACGAATTGAGTCCTGGGTTGCGGTTGACGGAATCCTTGCGCTTGGAAATACTCGTATTCCCGATGAAACGTGCTTCCGAGAGGTGCTGTTGTTATCGAGCTCGAGCAGGTGCGGTACCCAGTGATTATGCTACATTTTTGTCCCCCAGATCCGTTAATGGTAAACCCACACCATCGACCGAGACCAGAGGGATCAACGATGGGAGAACCGAATACAGTTGTCGTGATATCGCCGCGGATTACCTGAAGAACCCCTCCTGCCTGGAACGTTTCGTTCGCTCTAAGAGGGTCGATTTGTGCAGAAGGTGATCCGAATACCGTTTTCCCATTTTGAAACTGACGTCGAACGCATTGCTGAAATGACGATTGAAGGTGAGTATGTTGCCATCCGGAATTTGTCTCCGCCATCCCAAAAAGATCGACTGAATACGAACGCATTGCCGATAGGAAATACCGATAGTCGTCCGCGGTTGAGGAGAACGTAAGACCTTTGACATTCTGAAACATGAGACGGATGGTACCAGGGTCTTTATAGACGATCGCGTCACCGAATGTCTGATCGGCAACCGGATCTCCTGACCGGCGAATCGTCAATCTGCCGGGACGCTCTCGTTGGAATAATAGTACCTGTGACGGGGGATGGGATGGTGTCTGTCGATGCCTCGTGACATGTATCGGCGCTTGGGAGCTCGATGGGAATCTGCTGCTGGTGTGAACATGGTGCTGTGTGATCGAGTAGGTTCGCCTCCATTGTCTCTATAATCGGTCTTGGAGTGGTGACTCTGGATGTTTCGCCCATCATCATTTCCGTTCGCCTCCCTCTGGATCACTATGTAAATTGTATTGAGTGTCCAGATCGGGCATAACGTCAGTGGTAGTGGAGAATTCATCCGAAGTATCGTCCAAAAGGGATACTCCAACTTGAACGTGTTCGTTGTGTGGTTGCGCAGTCGCGGAGTGATCCATGCCGGAGTGATGGTCGTCATCCTGTTCATTATCATCTGTGGATCCCAGAGACATTTCCTCGAGTTCTGAATGAAGTGTGTAATTGGACTTATCCAGATTTGCTTGACGAGACTTCTTCTTGATCGGAGATGTAGATTTCTCTGAATGCACGCGTGTATTAACGGCGTGTAGAACCCGGACAGCATCTCGTCGTATCGAGTGGGTTTCCATGTGGAGATGTTGTACACTCTCCTGGGCTTCTAAGATGGACAAATTTTCGATGGTACGTCTGCGAGTTGTTCCTTCTGTCACCTGCTCTTGCTGGGTTGTTGTGGTTTGAGCACTGAGCGTGATTTTGGTCAACGCATCCATTTGAGAGGCAATCCTGTCCATGACGTCTGTCAGTCGAGCTACCCTTGTGCTGAGCTCTACAAGTTGAACGTGGGAGTCCTGTTGTCGTTCCATGGTTAGCACCAGTTTGTCGCTGTTCTCTTGCAGGGTCGCGATAGTTTGCTGTAGCGTCTTGTCGGTTTCCTTACTCAGTTGGGAGTTTTCCGTTATTGCTTGTTGCTGATTGCGAAAAGAGCTTCGAGTTCGTTGAGTCGCCAGTAGTAGCCTGGGATAGTAGAGACGGAGTCATAACGGACTGGGTGGCGGACTTCGTCGATGTCGTTTGATCATCATGTCCGGGATCTGGGTCTGATGCCTGGTACGGGGTAGCCTGTTTTTCGCCGAGAGTCAACAGTTTGGACATGTTCCTACTCTTTTTGTTGCCTGTTTGTTGGTTTGTTGCACCTTCTTGCCTTTGATAGGAGTCGGCAGTTTTGGGCGAAGGGCACGTAAGTCCCGCCTCATTTCGTACCGACGATGGAGCTCGCTGCCATACTTCTGCAGACGTAAGATGTTCTAGAAAATCCAGATTGTGTTGGGTCGATGTGTCTATGTGGATCTCCGACGGAAGTCTGGTAGACTATCTCGAAATCTGGCTTCTCTGCGGCTGATGGGATTGACGCGAAGACGGTATTGACGCAGGTGTTCCTGGGCCTCTAAAGTGTGATTTTGGTACCAGAAGATATGCTTTCTGATCGTAGCCGCCATTTACCACTTCACATCGAGCGCTTGCTTCAGTACGTCCTCGAAACAGGGTTGCCGACCACTCCCTAGTAGATCTTTCCACGATAGTGCCATCCTCAAAGTGTTCTTACGGGGTTTGTCGAGATTTGTCAAAGTGGGAAACAGAGCTAACGACTTGAGAGATTTCGAATACTGATCTTGCATTTCGAAATAGGAACTGATTTGTGTTGGTGTCAAGTTTGCCAAAGCGAGTCGGGGCAGATACAACGAGGAGTTTCTTCCCGATAGCAACTCCGACAATGCTTTTGATAACGTGGAGACATGATTTTCCCCGCACTGGACCGCTAAATGGGTAATCTTTTGATCAGCTGGGGTTTGATGGAACTGGAGGATGTCAAAGAACGGAGTTTCCGGGGGGAGCAGTATGCGGAGACTTTGAAGAAATCTGGTTCGATGGGTTGTTCGAGCTGCTTTCAGCAAAATGTACCCTGCGATAACATCTTTCCCGCTCTTGGTGGTAGAGTTGGAGATGTTAACCGATGTCTGATGAATCTTCAAGGTCTCCTTAGTCCTTTCCTTGTTCTTCCATTGTCGGAAACTTTGCCGCAAAACATATGCGGGCACCAAAAATTATTTGGGATGTCGATGGAAGGAAAACGATATTTGGAGACAGAAATTCGCGTAATTCACCTGGAGATAGCTCGGACATCACCTTTGACATTGTGAGATCGGTGCTTTCCCAGCGAAACAGTGAACAGTCATCGTCTGTGAACAAATCGGTCATCAAGGTGTGTGCTTCTGTCAACCAAGTTGTCGAATGCTCATTGTAGTTTTTGAAATCGCCACCTGGTTTCCATCGAAAAGTAACTCGGTGTGTGCCGTCGTTGGTGGGAACGTTGAGATATTGTTGCATCGCTGACTGTTTACCGATAGAGGAAGCCTCGGTCGTCATAGATCGGGAGGAGGAGAAGTTCTTTTGGGACTTGGTGCGTTGCTGGGCGTCATCAGATATCACACCAGAGGATTGCCCGAGGGACTTGTTGGGAATGATGTTGGCCGCGGCAGTCGGGATTGGAGAAGGTGGGACAGTTGTCGTTGGATTGTCGAGGCGATTAGCTGCGGCTGGTGGTGATCGACTTCGAGAGTGTTTTTTCTTTGAGCCGACTGTGGTCCATTTGGTCGAGTCAATATCCATTACGTCATGGTCGCCGCGTACATAGTCGTTCCATGTGTACTCCAACGAATTGATCGCGAGGTATTGAGGAGCATGACGTTGAAGATACGGTTGGGAGACTTCGGTAGCCCATGCCGACAGTGTAGCAGGAATGTCGAGTTTCCTGTCAACGTGGAAGAGAAAGTTGTACCATACCATTCTATGACAGATGATTGGGTCGTCGCTATACTTCATCCAAAGCGAGTCGAATTTAGTACAATCGTCGTAGACAAAAAGACCGAGAGTCAGGTAACGGAGCCAGTTCTGCGGAGTACCGATCTGTCGATAGGCATGAGCATTTGCTTCTCTGCGATAACGTTCCTCGGTAGAAAACCAGTCTGTTCCGTTGATTGGCCTTGGCATGTCGTGCCACTCTTCAGTATGAAATCCATACTTCGGATGGTGAGGATCATGGTAGGCCGTTGGATCCGGAGGGGACGGGAGCGCCGCTTGGGCGGTCATGGTCATGGTGGTGGTGCTACGCGACAACTTCCTATTCGGGATACGCAATTACGAACGACGGGCAGAACGTACTTGCGAAAAACTGAACTAGAAAATTGTGTGAAGTTCATTTTCAAACAAAATTAACATACCAAGGAAGTTGTAGAAAGCTCCGTAACACCCAGTTTGAAAGTTGTTAAATAATAAGGTACCACCGGACCTCAAAAATCTACACCAACCGTAAAATCCTTAAGTAAAAATCCACCCACCGTATCAAGTAAATATATATATACTTGAGGATATTTTATCTAGTTTGAACCCCTTTTCCTTAGGCGGCATCTCACCCAATTCTTACGAGCGAAGATTCAACTGCTAAATGTCGTTAAGTAGAAAGATTCAGCAACATTTTAAGATTCACTTCGAGATACGCTCCTCCGAGGTCTGTGTCAACTTTACCCGCGTGTCCCTTTACTCCGAAGTTGTGCACGAATCCATACGTTCTCATATTTCTTACTCGACTAAGATGATGATCCTTCGTACTACAGTCGCTGCGTTCGTGCTTGGCGCGGCCACCGCCCAACCTGCCGGATGTGGATCTTCAGGTTTCAGAGTTGCTGGATCCTCAACCGTCTACCCAGTTGCCGTCGCATGGGGTAGGGGTTACGCTACGAAGTGCGGCAAAGCAACCACCATCGGTGAGGATGTCAGTAATTTGCCGGCCGCGGCTAACGATAATGTTGTTGTCGTTGGGGGTGGGTCTGGCGTTGGCGCTTCCAGAGTTTGCGGTGGTTCTGTTGAAATTGGCACCATGTCTCGAGAATGGAGGGCTACCGAGGCAACTTCCGATGATGCCTGGAACTTCAAGTGCGTTGCCGCCGGAAACCGTTTGGTGACTCGCGTCGAGGTTGCCATCGATGGCATAACCGTCGTTGTCAAGAGAGGAGGGCCTGGAAGTACGTGCATCGGCTTTCTCAAGGGCTTGACACCGGATCAGCTCCGTTTTATGTACTCCAGCCTCACCAGACAGCAGCTCATCCAGGGAGGATGGTCGGCAAGTTCCCTTTCCGCGGGAAAAGGAGGAGATCAGCCTTTGTGGAGCACTCTAGACAAAAGATGCGAGGACAAGGAGTTCAATTTATCAGGACCTGATCAGTCGAACTCAGGAACAGCTGAGTTCTTCAAGGAGAAGATTTTGAAAAATACTGCTGAGTTGTTCGATAACTCTGGAGCTCTTGGTTACAGGGGATTTGTGAGTGATGGAGACACATTGAGTTACGTCAAGAACAATGATGCCGCCGTTGGTTTCTTCGGTTACTCATACTATTTCAGTAATGCTGGAGTTGTCCTTGCTGCACCGATTAGAAACAGACTTAACGTGTATGTGACCCCGTCGAAGGCAACGATCCTCAGTAATGAGTACAACCCTCTTACTCGCAGGATCTACATGAACGTGAACAAAGCCAGCTTGGCACAGACCTTGCCTTTCTTGGAATACGGATACACCTCAGCTGGTGACAAACTAGTGGAAGATACTGGAAATGACGCAGTCCCAGCGGCTGACCAAATTCTCATGCTTTCCAGACTCGGAAGTGCTAGTGGGATTAAAATTGCCGATATTGTGTGTGAAACGAATGGCAATGTGAGAATTGGAACCGGCAATGCGGCTCAACGTGCACGCTTCAACGCCTGGAGTCTACTCTACACAGCGAAGTGCCCTAAAGTAGATGTCATCCTCAGCAGCATCGCCCCCGCTGCAACTGCCCATGGACAGGCTCTATCGCGCACTTGCGCCACAGGCGTGAACTCTTTAGATGTCGGAGCAACCAGTGCACTCGCAGACAATTCCGTTTACAAGGTTACTGATAAGGACTACGTCTTGTCTTGTCCAACACCTTCTGTCAAGAAACTCATTGAGCTGGTCGTATCCCCTGGAGTTTTCGCGTATGTGAATAATGCAGCTGCCGTCCTTCCCATCAGTCGCGGCTTCCTTCGATTCTGCCTGAGCCCTCAGGGTACTACTCTTCTTGACAAGCTCGGCCTCGCTTCGAATGAGCTTTCGGTCAACAACGATATGCTCACCAACCGCATCCCGAAAGGCTTTAACCCCTGTTTTTCGGGCAGCAACACCGCCGAAGTGAAGGGCAGAGGCGAAGTTGCCATGAGAGACCTCGCGATCGGGGACATGGTCAAGGTTTCAGGAGGCAAGTTCTCGGAGATCTATTCCTTCGGTCACTACGACCATGATGTTGAGGCTTCTTTCCTTTCTATTGATGCCGGGCTTGAGAAGCCTCTCGTTCTCAGTGGAGACCACATGGTTTTCGTCGACGACAAAGCCGTCGCTGCTTCAACGTTAGCGGTTGGTGACAAGCTGTCCCTTGTCGGTGGGTTTGCGACGGTGAAGATGATCAAGGCTGTCACTGACGTTGGGGTGTTCGCTCCTTTCACAAAGGACGGAACCATTGTTGTCAACTCTGTTGTTGCCTCTTCTTATGTCAACCTCAAAGGCGAGGACTCGCTTCTCATTGGAGGCATCTTTGCCTTCGACCTTCACTGGCTTGCTCACCTGTCCCAAGCCCCACACCGTCTTGTGTGCGAGATCAGCGCCTCTTTCTGTGCTTCCGAGACCTACAATAAGGGGATCTCCGTGTGGGTTGAAACGCCGCTCGCCGTCGCGCTCTGGCTGGTCAAGCAGAACCCTGTGGTTATGACTGCTGTCTTCGTCCCAGCGTTCGCTGTCGTTTTCCTCGCCGCTGCGGTTGAAGCTCTTATCTCCAGTCCGGCACTCCTCTTGATTTTGGTTGCAACTGCATTTATCATGTCGTCCAAAACGAAGAAGTCCGCCTAAAATCGGATTTCGTTACATATTATGTGAAGTGTTACTACCTAGAGCGTCTTGCGCAAAATCAAGTCACTATTACGAAACGTCATTAATGCAAACTACTTCGAGCTGAATTGAATGTAGGGAAACACACAAGATTGATCGCGAAGCGAATGGATGGCTGTTAGCCTTAATTGAACGTAGGAAAACACACAAGATTGATCCCGGAGCGAATGGATGGCTGTTAGCCTCGAGGGTAATCGCTGTATCAGTGATGTTTGATTGACCTACGACTACTAGTACACAATTTTCTAGTTCAGTTTCGCAACATACGTTCTGTCCGCCGACCGTATTTGCGTACACCGAATAGGAAGTTGTCCCGTAAATTTGTCACCGTTCCTTCTCCGACGTGTTTTTATAGTATCATTTCTACACACTCTAAGAGCACACCTCCAGTCATGAAAGGGAGGTTCCCCGAACCTCCTCGTTTCGATTCGACCATTGTCCCCTATCCACCTGATAAGGGCAATGATGTTCCTGCAAAGACATATTCAACAGAGCAACAGGGTGAAGAGAAAACAAACCACATTGATAACACTTTTTCCCACACAATTTTTTATTTTAGTTTTCGCAAATACGAGTCTGTCCGTCAGCCGATTTGCGTACCCGAAATAGGAAGTTGTCGCGTGAAGAATCAACCATGACCGAGCCATCGGCACCGCCGGTGTCTCTCGTTGCAGCAGGACTCCGTGATCCGGATAATCGTGACTTTTCGTCTGATACCCCAGAATGGAACGAAAGCATCTTGTTTGAAGATATTGTTCCTCTTTCTCGTACGGAAGTTCGGAGGTATCATCTGACTCAGTTTAAGTCCATCACCAATCCAACGGCTTGGAATCGATACTTGCATCTCGGGCTCTATGCCTACGATGACGGTTTAGAATTCGACTGTATCTGAATCCACCCACCGTATCAAGTAAATATATAAATACTTGAGGATATTTTATCTAGTTTGAACCCCTTTTCCTTAGGATGTTGGATATCGGAGTTGCATTGCCGACCGCAGATTTAGCCAAGGATAAAATATTCTGACATCTCGAGAATCCATATGATGTATCTCCTAAAGCAAAGTGATAGGCATTGAAGTGGGCCTCTTCTGAACCGACTCGTTCACTGGAATAGGTAGATGCATGAGTAAATGTTGAATGACCCATTTTTGATGCTCCGATGGTGCTTGAGCACAAGTACTTGTGTTGCTCACCACCAGTAACAAAATTTGAGACGCAAGCCCAGAACTGACGAACCTGTGTCATGTCTGGTAATGACGACAAGTTGAAGAGATCCCGAATCACATGAGATGGTCCAAAATCTGATCGATTGACTCGCCTTGGAAAGATTAACGATTGAGAGTCTTCATCTGAGAAAAAACTTCCATTGTTTTGGATCAGGGATCGAAACAACAAAAAATATCGGGAGATAATTGGTGGAAGCTTGCGTTCAACTTGTTTACACTTTCGTCGTGAAGCATTGGTGAAACCTTTCAATGATATAAGGGAATAGTAGATAGTATCATTGCTGTAAACGCAGTGAAACATTGGTGGTTCAACCAATTCGGTCATTCGTGCCGAGCCACCACCAAATCCATGAAAAGACATCTCGAGTTGTGCAGTTAAATAAAATCCAGATGCTCGAGAGGCAAGCACAAACCTTGCTTCCAAACTGAGTGAATATCGACAAGAGCAAGGTCCCCTGTGTCCTTGTCTACCCTTACCTTGATATTTGTTGCAAGGTCAACAATGGGTTCCCACCATAGCCCGTCTGCCAATTCAGTAATTGCATCCCGCATCAAGAACACTGTCCGAGGTACGATTCGAGACCATTCATCAAATAAGAAAGAATATTGATCAACCATAATGTTGCCAACCGTATCAAGTGTTGTCTTTCTCCTTTTAGGCATGCGACGACGCATTTCACGAATTTGACGAACCATCGGTGACAAAATGTGAATCACTGGTGATTCACGTACTGATTTGACAAGTGCAGGACCAAAAATTGTAAATGACTGGTTGGAAAATGAACAGATAACGGAGCAAACGGCTGCCTTCAGAACTGATGAGATCTTTGAGAAGACAGAGGACACTGTGTCACAAGAGATCATGTTGATTTCTGAACCATTGGTTGAGACTCGGAAAGCAAACATTAAACAGAACTCTGCAACGAAGGGAAGAGATGCCACCGCATCAGGGACCCCAGATCTGTAGTATATACACAATTCTGTAGAAATGATTATCGTATTCCTTACTGATTGCAGGGTTTTGATCATTTTTATTTATTTTATAAATAATGTTTTGTGTTTGATGTCCATTCACAGTGTGTTTTCATGTTTTACATACTATTACTTGCAAAGGTTGCTTTCTACTTCATCGAATGTGCTTAAAGATATATTTCAAAACGCAAGTGCAGTGTGAGGGATTCATTAGTGATATTGTATCGTTTCCTTTATATTGTATAGACTTTCTAATATGCATCTGCCTCAAAGCGTCGTTTGTCAAATATGCTTGACCTTAGATTCAGTCGATTTCATGCATTCTTGCTTCGTATCTCCAACTATGTCACAATTGCCGCGCCATATTTTCCATCGATTTCATGCATTCTTCGTATCTCCAACTATGTCACAATTGCCGCGCCATATTTTCCATCGATTTCATGCATTCTTCGTATCTCCAACTATGTCACAATTGCCGCGCCGTATTTTCCATCATAGTATCGGCACTTCGTCAACTGATAAAAACAACGAGGGTAGAATTTTCACTTCGGAAAATTAGTAAGCCTCTTACTAATTTCTACGTGGATCTACCGTAGGTCTTGTACCAAGGATCTATGACGATGACGGATGAATCCGTCGCGCCACCCGGCGACGCGAGCGCAACTGTGACCCTTCCTGAGATGCAGGATGATGCCTCCGATATCACTCCACCTGGTGGTAGTGTTAAAAGAGGGAATCAACGACTCAACACTGAGAAAACGTGGAAATTCCGCTTTGTTACTGACAAAAACAATCGTCAAGACCATGTCTCCTCAGCCAAAGTACACTTGCATTGGCTTCAGGCAGTCCAAGAAGCATTCGGCGACGACATTCAGATCATGACAAACAAAGGAAAACCCCTTCCAAAAGTAGATACGGTTCGTTGGACAGAACGTCAACATATGCTTCATTTTGATGTTCACCATCAAGCACCTGGCGTCAAGAACTCCTCTGGAAGTCCCAGCATCCAACACCGACATGCATCAAGCAATCAAAGGTCTCATTCGTCCTTCATTGTTCATCGAGTTCGAACCATGGTATCCCTACAGGAAGTAAAGAACACCGTCAAAATTTACAACCTCCTCCGCGAACATAAATGTTACTTGACCGAACATAGATGGTCCGAAGATATCTGGGACACAACGCAGCTGGGATTCCTCCTTGGGTTAAACCCCCAATTGTGAGACCCTCTCTAGTACGGCAGCTTCACATACGTTGGCTCGCTTGGGAGTCGAGTTAGTGCGAGACCGTCAGAAACAGAAGAGGGAGAACACGACAGCACAATGAACGGAAGAGCGGCGATATCCGACGAGGTACGCAGTGGCGAGGGTGTCGGTGATAGTGATGTCGTGAGTTATAGATGGGGACGAAGCAACAACTGTACCTCTTCACCCTTACGATCGTAGACCGGCAAGAATGCAGTGGAGGTAATAGTTTTAGGCTAAGTTAAAGTTGTGAGCCGATGGAGTACATCGGCCTTAAGCTAAACTAGTCGGAGTTGCACATGCGTCATGCATGTCAACGACTGTAGATAGTAGACTGTGCGCGATTAGACGATTGCACAGTAGCAAGAATGAAATATGCACTGACACACTCCCCCATTGTAAGCCATAGCATGCAATGAGCAACAGAAGTGTATCTTGAAGGATAAGAACTTCAGGGGCCGGGTATCCACGGGGCACCATAGTGACCCATGAGGCGGCGAACATGACGATGATGAAGCGTGGGCCCAAGCGATTTCGTCAGGAATCCGCGGAGTTGACGACACCAGGAATGTGAGAAAGAACAATCTCATTCGCTGCCTTCCATTCTTGGAGGGCAAAATGCTGGATGTCGATATGACGAGCGCGCGGCGTGGGACGACTCGCATTAACCATCAAGATGGCGGCAGCGTTGTCTTCGAACAACGTAGTTGGGCCGAGTTGTGCGTACCCAAGTTCTGAAAGGATCGATCGGAGGTACTTGGCAATCTTGGCGGCATGGACAGCTGCAAGGAACTCTGCTTCGGTGGAGCTTGTGGAAACGGTCGATTGAATCTTTGACTTGTAAGCCAGAGGGCCACCGCAGAACATGAAGACGAGCCCGGTAATAGAACGACGCGTGACAAGGTCCGTTGCATGGGCTGCGTCGACGTAACCAGCAAGTTCGGTCGAGGATTGAACTTGCGGGAAATCAGGGAGGGACGAGTCCGGAATGAGAATCTTGAAGTCGCCAGGCGGAAGTGATGAGAGAAGCACGTTTCTCCAATAGAACAAACCCCAATTTTTCGTCATTCGTAGGTACCGTGCGACACGACGTAATGCGTCGTAGTGCACCTTTGCCGGGTGATCGGAGAAACGGGCAAGTGTCGTGACCGCGTATCCGATGTCCGGTCGAGCAACCACATAGGCGTAAATCAACGCTCCCAAGACACTTCGATACGAAAACCCAGCAGCCGTTTCAAGATCATAATATTCTGCGGTTCCGTCACGAGGTGCATTAGCGTAGTCGTCAAACATTTGTTGTGTTGTCGATGCGGCAAGTGGCTCGATGGGTTTCTCGTCCGTCTCGTGATCCGGATGACGACCAACCATAGTGCGCCAGCAATTTATCAATGTATGTTTCACACGTGATCTTGATGTATCGGTCGCGTTGGTCGACGTCGACACCATTGAACGAATTCAGGATACCTTCGTCGCGGAGATCGATGCCGTCTTCGGCGCAAATGACACGAACAAGGTCTTTGATGGCGTCAACGTTCACACATCCGATGGCCATATCGTCAACTTGGCGACATATAAGCATTCGGTGTCCCTTGTAAGTTCCTTGATAGAGACTGCGCTCGTGGGTGGTCGAAGTGAAACCGTGACGAGCGATGACAGAGTTCACGAACTTTTCCCAAAGCGCTCCGGATTCTGGATGGCCTTGGAGAGCATGTTGAACAGGGAGCACCATTTCTCGAGAGACGACCGTACCGTGACGAGCGAGATACCAGTCGGCGTATTGATCATCGATGACCACGAACGTGGGCTGATTTGGTGGCGGCGAGTTCGCATACGCGTTCGTCGCGTCCACTTTCAGACTGACATAACCCTCATGAGCACACAGAGCAAAGAAAAGGCGCATACAAGGTTGTTCGATGCAGCTAGAATAGGTGTTAGCCAACTTGAGCTGTGGAGCTGCGCGGGGATCCATCGCAGCAGTTTCTTGCTTTCCGAGAACCGTCGCCTTTGATGGCGTAGTTCCAATGTTGCCGGAGCACAATAGCATCTCTGGGAGCAGGAACAGGGGCGCCATACATTTCTTGTTTGGCCATCGAATCAAGCTGCTTGAATTCGGCGTCTTGCCATTCTTTCCAGTTTGGGAGGCGTCGGAGCTTACGTCGAGTGAAGCTCCCGAGGCTTTGTTCTTCCGGAGTCCCATGCGTCGTTGTATTCAGGGAGCGAAGGAGCAACTGAACATGGTCATCATCGATGGTGCTGTCTTCGTTGCATGCGATACCGCCGTCAGGCAGGTTCGGTTGCGGGAGGAGGACCGGATGGCAGAGACTGTACGCAATTGTTCCACAGATAGATGAATCGGCTGGTCAAGATGCCGATCGACAACTGGGATATATCGGTCCGGTGCGAAAACAATCTTGAACGTTTGCTCGTCCGATGCGGCCACAACACGAAGTGCGTCAAGATAGATGCCGCAGTGAACACGGCGACGTCATTAATGGATACAACGAAGGCGCCGATGTATTTACGGCGAACATTTCGGATCCGCGAGGCCGTGGTATTTGCAACAACACCGGAAACATACCCTCGTCTCCGAATGTGACACTCCATGATTTCGAAACCGAGGCAGGGATGCTCACAGGTGATGGACGGGGACAGTTCGTCAAGGCGTTCGAATGGGTCATCAGAGACTTCCAGGTTGAAGGCTGGGAGATCCAGACGGTCCGGACCGACGACGCCGTCATCGGCAAGGTTCGGAGGAGCTTCACATTAGGAGGCGGTTCATCTAGATCGTTCATGCCCTCGTCGAAACGCGCATGGGTGGCGGTTTTGACGGTCGAGCTGCCAAGGTCGAGTAATACATGACCTTCAGGGAGCGCGAGTACCCGAGAAAATACCGAGGCGGGAGTTCGGAACGACGCGACCGTATCGAGCAGTCGTTGGACGAACGTGGATCCGACATCCAAAGGTCCGTAGCTTTGCCAGATTTGGGAGAGGGGCACCACACATCTCGTATGGGCTTGTAGGTCGATCGCCGTGGGGGACGAAGTTATACAAGCGAATGTAGTGGTAGAATGCATACGGCCAGAAGTTGGGCTGGAGATTCGCACCGGAAAGCATGGTGCGAAGAGCATCGCCGATCGTCTGATGTGGACGCTCTCCAGGTCCATTCTGATGCGACGAATCCGGACCGGTCAGTTCCACGGCATATCCAAAGTTTGCGAAGGTGCGATGGATGTCGCGGCACTTTCCGAGCTCACCACCTCCATCCATGCGAACATACTTGTCGGGACATTGCGGGGAGTTGCTTGCAAGCCAGCTGTTGATCCAATCGATGGGAGGTGCTTTCGTTGCGAAGGCGCGACCGAAGATTCGACCACTGAAGTGATCAGTAAGAAGGACATAACAAGTCTCTCCGTTGAGGCCGACGAGGGTGTTGTGTCGAACTGAGTCCCGGCTCTTCTGGACCATGAAGCCAAAATCGATCGACAATCCTTGGTTACACGTTGTCGCTCTCATTGTGGTTTCGATTCCTTTTGGTGCTTTGCGGAGTTTGGCAGCAAGACAGATGGGACATCCTTCAAGTTCGGTTGGAATCTGGAATTGCGGCATCCCTTTACAAAACGATGCATCTCCGACAGACGACGAAAATTGATGTGCCCAAGCCGTTGGTGCCACAACATTCGCAGAGCCGTACGACTCAGGAGCGCACGGCATATGCATCCGTGCATAAAGGCGAAGAGAGTTCCGGAAATGAACGTCACCGTCCAGGATCGTTGGACGTTGAGCGAGGAGATCTTCTGAGCGATGGCCTTCGTGGCTTAAGCGGTCTGTGTCGATATTGACGGGGACAATGAAATCGAGACCCGCCGGAGCCATTCCTTGTCCAAAACGTAAGGTCTTGCGTTGCCGTCGGGTGAAGCGGGCAGCACATTAGAATTCGGGGCAGGTGGAGAATGACAGGCATCGCAGGTCATACCATCGATGGGATCAAGAATTGTTGCTGCGGTGACTGGTGCATGTTCGGTGCACAGTTTCCGAACGACTTGGTCCGATGGTAGCGGCGCTAAATGGGCCTCAGCTGTCGGGGCAATCAAGGCCTCAGTGAACGTCAAGCCGCCGCGGCTTGCCGTCGGTTGCAAGATGATGTGTATATCTTGCGAGCGACGAAGGCGGTGCGGAAAGTGAATGTGTCCGATGTTTTCAGAGAAGCTTGACATGTGGTAGCCATCGGTACCGAGCTGCTTTGAAATAGCTGCATGGGAAATGATGATGCCTGGAATTGTGGGAGTGTAATATGTCCGAATGAATACGGACGATGGGCCTCCGGCATTTCCACGATTATCAACCGGCACGCACAGGAAGCCGACACCGATAGGTTGATGCGCATGGTGACCGGCGTCAAAGAGGCGGACGTTGGTGCGACTGAGAGGGCGGTAGGCAAAGAGAAGCTTGCGATCGTTGGCAGTGCATGCCATCGATCCGTTGTCGGCATGCGCGAACGAGAGTTGACGTTCGCGATCATACGTTTCAGCCAGTCGACGAAGTAGGATAGGTTCGGGAAGAACGTCGTCGATGTGAATTGTCTCTGACGCTGGAAGTGCAGGATTTGCATCAGCGACAGGGATGGTGATGGAGTTGGTGCTGGGGACGTCGAAACATGCCTCAAAGTCGACTTCTTCAGCAGCGGTGACGCGGAGGAATTTTGTTGGAAGCCAACTAATTCGTCTTCATCCTCGTCGTCGTCCTTGTCTTCGGTGGCAGGGACCTCAACGCCGGCCGGCTCATGTTCCAAGATGCGACGCATGGTCCGGTTGGTGGGAGGCGGTGGGCGACCACGGGTATTGGCCGAGTTCAGGCGGCTGCGAAACTGCTTGTGCGAGTTCGCGATCTGCGCCTTGAGCTGAGGATTGCGTTGTGCCAACCCTTCGGCGACAATGTAGTCAACGAAGCGATTGCAGTCCTCCAATTTATGACCTGGCAAATGGCAACCAAGACAAACAGAAGATGCATCTTGGTTCTGGGAAATGGCGCGAACCATCAGGTTGATCTCCTCGTCGTCGAGGGTCGCTTCGGACATGGACGACGAGAAGTCAGGCGACGCGGTTTCAATGCGTCGGATGATGGACGTCGGCGTCCTTCCGTTGACGACTGCTGCGAGGACGGTGGGTCGCGGCCGATTTCGGATGCATACTCGACGAACGTCGTTGCGAGTTGCGCCAACGAGAGTTTGAACGGAAGCGCACCATCGTGTCCAGTGCGCTTATCGCGTTCGACTAAACGTCGGATCTCGGGACGCCATTCGGACGTCAGATTGCGGACCGAAAGGTCGAGAGCCTCTGATTCGGTGTACGTGCGAGTGGCTTGACGCTCGCGCACCATGAAGTCTTGAAGCCGACGGATGTACAAACTGAATGGTTCGGTACGACGCTGGCGAGGATTTCGCTAGCAGTTGAGAACACTGAATGGAGAAGGGGATGATGTAGGCGGAACAATGAATACACCACGTGATATCCTGCTTGGGAGGGCAGCCTTCAACGGCGCTCTGTTCTCGTGAACCATTCGGGAAGGTTGATTCTTGAGTGAGGGCGGTGTAGATTAACCCCGACATGAATGAGTCCTTCTCGCGGACGGACGCAGGAAGCCAAAGCCACCATTTTCCATGAATCGAATCCTCTTGTGCCGATTCATATGGTGGGCACCACACTCCCCATTGAAGGCAAGTGGAGCAAAATAATTTGTACCAATGAACGAATGAATCGTTTTTGGACGAATCGAATTTTGGAATGCTCGCTTTTCGGAAGTCTTTGAACTTTACCTCGCCACACATGAATTGGCACATGTAATCTTCAAAAAGATTCGGCACCGAAGGTCACTTCGGCTGAAAAAGGGTGCATGCGAGTAGGCGTACGGGTCAACGTTCCCGTACGATTTGTCGCTGCGGAATTGAATAACGGGCGAGGCGGGACCGCGTCGGGTGGACTCTGAAAGCGATCAGCGGCCATTGGTGGCCCGTGGCCACCGGTGGGTCGGGTATCGACCGGTTGTCCTCGAAAGGTCGGGACGGTGATGACAGGATCGTCGCTAGTATCGACGTTGACACTTGGCGGGGGGATGATCTTCTTCCGTGGTAGCGGGAACAGGTGGCGTGTCGACATGTACGGATGTGTCGATTACCGATGGCGGCCCTCCTCGTCGGGAGTGCCGGGAACGGCTCTCGTGTACGCTATCGGAAGCAACCGAGGATCCTGGTGGTTTCGGAATGTCGATCGCAGACATAAGAAAACGGATCAGGACAGGGACATGGACGAGGTCCGAAGGACGAGAGCGATCTTTGAGGCGCTGGTTGATCAAGCGCTGCAATGCAGGCTTTCGCAACGAGATGATGTGATTGCGATCACGGGCGTGATACATGCCGAAACCAGAGTCCGTCAGCAAAGGTATCAAATCCTCCGAGAGCCAGGTGGTATCTTGGAGTTGTTGGAGGACCGAATCGCGGATCACGTCGTGGTAGTTGTCAAGAAGTGTCTTCGTAAGGACGTTGAAGACTTCTGTGAGTGGGATTTCCGCCATTGGGCAGTCCACAATGTCGATGGTGACAACGAGACAGTCATCATCGTGCCGGAGCTCCCCTGCGTCTGACATGTTAATATCAGGTCTTCAGAAATATGCGGTCCTGGATGGATGATTCCGAATCGGAGTGGTAACGTGGTTCTTGGTATCGTACGACACAAAGAACACGAGAGAACGCAGACTTATTCGGAGTGGCGCAGAATTCAATCGTATACGTTTGGGCTCATAACCTGTGAGACCCTCTCTAGTACGGCAGCTTCACATACGTTGGCTCGCTTGGGAGTCGAGTTAGTGCGAGACCGTCAGAAACAGAAGAGGAGAACACGACAGCACAATGAACGGAAGAGCGGCGATATCCGACGAGGTACGCAGTGGCGAGGGTGTCGGTGATAGTGATGTCGTGAGTTATAGATGGGGACGAAGCAACAACTGTACCTCTTCACCCTTACGATCGTAGACCGGCAAGAATGCAGTGGAGGTAATAGTTTTAGGCTAAGTTAAAGTTGTGAGCCGATGGAGTACATCGGCCTTAAGCTAAACTAGTCGGAGTTGCACATGCGTCATGCATGTCAACGACTGTAGATAGTAGACTGTGCGCGATTAGACGATTGCACAGAAGCAAGAATGAAATATGCACTGACACCAATACTATGATATTCCTCAAGCTCAGGAGAAGGTGATGCAAGATCTTAAGAAAAACCTTCCTCCTCGCACGAAGATACCAAAGTTTCACATGGCATTCATCACACCGCATATAGCAGTAAAGAACTCGGTGTTGAAAACTAAAGCGTATGCATTTGAAACAGAGAAAAAGAATTCGGTGGAGTTGCTGAACCTTTAAAACAAGCATATCGCGATACCCCAGTGTTTATTCAATTCCAAATGAAGTCCAAGCACCCTGAGGCATATCTCCGAGTAATTCTACAGCAGACAAAAATTCTCTCGAGCCACCATGTTATCATTTTGCAGAATATTGGTTCCGATGCAATGTACTACCTCGAAGAACATATCAAAGCTGTCGAAGGTGTGATCGATACGTACCCAACATCCAAAACAAACGACGACGGAAGACACAAAGTTCTCGTCCATAAAAAGAATTTTCATGCAGCGCGGACACAGCTGATGCAGAAGCTTCCACAATGGTTCGACAACCACGTCGAAGTCGATGCAAAGCAATTGAACTCGAAATTTGCAAACCCACCGACGGTGGCACCTATTCTGTTAGATGACCTTTCTAGTGGGGAAAATACGTACCTGTCAGCAAGCGTGAACACAGCTATGTCGTATGATACTACTATCTCTGATGAATTCTTAAACGGCACCGTTCAGAACATCATTGATATATCGGATAGCCCACTTGCAAATTTAGTCGGACAAAATCTTACGTGGGCACAACGAGCTCATCGAGGATCCATTACAAGTCGTCAATCGGTAAAAACACCAACAGTCACAACGGAATCGCAACTTACGGATGACTACATGGCTGAACTTGCCTCAAGTAAAGCCGAAGTAGAATTGCGCAATAAGTTAACCGTGATAGAAGAATCCAAGAAATCCCAGCAACATGAAATGGAACTCAAAGCGGAGAAACAACGCCATGAATTGGAACTTCAAATGGCTCAGCAACAAATTGAGATGGAACGTCAATCGGAACGTCAACAACGCGAAATGGAGCTTTTAGTGGCAAAACAACGGATGGAAATGGAACAGCAAGTACAAAAACAACGTCTCGAACTGGAAACACAAGCTCAACAACAACGAATGGAGATGGAACAACAGGCCCAACAGCAACGGCTGGATTTCGAAAGACAACTTGCTGAGCAACGCAGAGATTTTGAGCTTCAGTCCATTCGACAACAACAACAGGTTCAGGAACAAATCACAACCCAGATAAATGACGGCCTACGTCAACGCCCAATTCCACCAGTGCAAACGGAACCCCCGGGCATGGTAACGTTCATGGAAAACCAGACCCGCCAAATGCAGATCTTAACTGATATGTTCGCTCGAGTCATTCACACAAACCCCCATTCCCAGGAAATTGCAGCTGCAACACGCCGAGAAGTTGCACAACGGATCGACTCTCCTGTGAGCACCAGTCTCCCGGAACGAGGTAGCACCTTCCATCCCCATCAAAGTCACCAGGGAGATCAACCATTGCTTCAATCAAGCGGGAAACGTACAGCAATGGACATTGTCGACTTGACCAAAGCCGAAGACGACACCGAGCAACTTGACGATGACAAACCCAACACGTCCGGAATTCCATCAGACACGCTCCAAGGAGATGTCTATAAAAAACGCGCACGGAAGAACACACCCATAAAACAACCGTTCGAACGCGACGACAAACATCACATGGCGGACTCCGACCAAGATTCCAGTTTTCTGAGTGATCTTAATTCGACTTCCCATACTCCTCCCCAATCCCCGTTCCACAGGCGACAACTCTGGTCTCCTATTCATGAGAGCCCCCCCGAATATCCAGATGATCCGAGACACCGCTACCATATTGCAATGGATGATGTCGGCATGCCACCAGACAGCCAGATTGATGAAGATACTCCAAGTAAAGCACCTCATGTCTCTCCTTATGAAGTAACCCCTGGCGTCCTCGCGGATGATGAGTTTTCGGAAGTAGAGATGCAAGACATCATCGAACAACAGCAACAGCCGACTTCAGAAGTCGATTCACCCATAGTGGTGCATAAGCATGCCGATCCTCACACAGAGATGATGATTAAGGCAAATAGTCCCAGCCAAGGGGACCAGAATAACCTTGTTCAACCGAAGCCCGGAGAACAGGTTGCCGGCCGTGAGCATCATGTCAGGTGAAGCGCACGTACCGCAACCTGTTATGGGGTCGCTGCAGGACATAAATAGCGACCAAGACGGCCATCTAAACGCACACCCTATGGCCGCAAGCACAGATCCCTCGAGCCGATTGCAACATGCTCAAGTCCTCTGGCAGCAGTCTATCTTTCGACGCGATCGACTCGCAAGTTCAAACGATCCACCACCACGAAGGGCAACAATTCTCTCGCGTCGGAATGCTCGGACAA
This sequence comes from Fragilaria crotonensis, assembly GCA_022925895.1. NCBI lineage: Eukaryota > Bacillariophyta > Fragilariophyceae > Fragilariales > Fragilariaceae > Fragilaria > Fragilaria crotonensis. The sequence continues at coordinate 45,678 of JAKSYS010000205.1, read as the reverse complement.
ACACCCATTGGGGAGATCCGCTACTGAACAAACGAACGGATTGCACAAGAATATATTCTGCAAACGTCAATGGTATCCACCTCGATCATCGAGGAGGTCAATACGATGATATCTGCAAAACCATAAAAGAAGTGGATGCCGATCTTTTTTGTGGTCAGGAAATCAATCTTGATACGTGCCAATACGCAGTCAAGCAAGCTCTTTATGACACGACCAATCAACACTGGGAGAGGGCGAGAATCATCTTTGGATCATCTCAATTTCCTTTAATTCGTATTACAAACCTGGAGGAACTATGATGGTTACAAATCGCGATCTAACTGGGAGAGTAAGCAACCAAGCCAGCGACAAATGGGGTCGATGGGTCTCACAAGATCTCCAAGGGAATAATGGTCGTACAATTGCTGTGTTCTCATGTTATCAAGTGATTTACAAGCAGACCCAATTAGGATATACCACCGCTGCTAGCCAACAACACAATCTGCTTCTTCGACAAAAAGACCCGTTGACAGACCCGCGCAGAGCATTTAAGCGCGATCTTCATGAAGCGTTGAGGGAAAACGATCTCAAGGAATGGAACTCTTACTTCTAGGTGATTTCAACGAGGTGTTTGGCTCCGACCCACAAGGAATATCGAATCTCGCGATGCAATTGGATTTACAACATATTATGTCCACTCAATATCCAAACCCCCTACCGGCAACGTACGCTAGAGGAAGGAAATGCATCGACTACGCACTAGGTACCCCAGAAGTTGCAAGGTCAGTCATGTATGTAGGCTTCGAAGCCTTTAACGCACGTATTCAATCAGATCATCGCGCATACTTCATCGACTTCAAAACATCCACGTTGTTCGGAAGCGAGACCCAAAGTCTGTCAAAGCGCGTCCCACGTATGCTTCATACAAAAAACATTGTGCAGACAACTGCATATTTGAGAGAGAAGTATCGAATTATGGAAAACCACAATGCATTCGCTCGAGCAGAAACCTTAACATTACCGGGCGATCGACACGCATTCGCGGAACGATTGGATAAGGACCTTCGGGAAGCAAGTCTTGCGGCTGAAAAAACGCTGAAACACTATGGTGAACCGGCGTGGTCTGTCACTTTAGCACAAGCTCGGAAAAAATGCAAATACCTATCGCAAGTATTGTCTGCAATGAGGACGGGACTAGCATTACCAGTGACTACAGTTCAGGGTTTACACAGATTAGATTCTAATATTACACTTCCGCTCACTCAGAGTGCATGCTCCCAGATGTTAAGACAAGCTGTGAAAGATGTGAAACACCTCGTCGCGGCAAGCTACTCAAGGAGAGACGAGGAACGAGTACTACAGTTGAAGCAGTTGGATTCTTCCTCGAATCCCCTCGATCGACACAAAGCAAGAGACATCAGGCGAATTAAAAAAAAACGGAAGACATCAAACAGGTATTTCGCAAATTGAAATTTGCGCGACGAACCCAGGATAAGCGAGGCATCACCCGTATCGAAATACCTCTACATCCGGAACAGGACCCAAAGACATGCAGCGAATGGCGACAACTTGACATCCCATCAGAGATACTCTCTCATCTTCAACGCCGAAACAAAGTACACTTTGGCCAAGCGCATGGAACACCGTTTACAGTGGATCCTCTCTCGGGAACATCTCGGTTTTACAGGACATACCGACGCAGGGGCGGCGATCTTGTCTGGTACGTACGACATCAGCGGATACGACGACAATGTACGCTTGTTACTACAGCATCTACAACAGAGTTCCGAAATGATGGCGACTCCTTCGTTCCCAACCATCTCAGATGAAGACTTCATTCAGAAACTTAAGATTTGGACCGAGAGCACAACAACTTCTCCATCTGGACTTCATTTGGGTCACTATAAAGCCTTGGTAGCCCGACACTCCTTCTCCACAACCTTGCCTGAGGATATGTTAACAAGCGAATTCAAATCTCAACGGGAGGAACTTGACCGAATCCAGACAGAAATTCGCCGAGTCCATCTACTTCTTATGAATTATGCTCTCGAAAGAGGTTATTCATACAAACGTTGGCAAACCGTCGCAAATACCATTCTATTCAAGGACGCCGACAACGTACGGATCCACCGCACAAGAGTCATTCACATCTATGAAGCCGACTTCAATTTATGCCTTGGGATAAAGTGGCGAGCGGCCATGCATCAAGCCGAAGACCTTCGCATGTTAAATGAGGGGCAGTACGGATCTAGAGCTGGTAGAAGTGCATACGACCCCGTTTTCATCGAGGAAATGCAATGTGAAATCTCCAGAGCTACTCGGAAGTCCCTAGTTCTCACCAACTATGACGCTATGGCATGCTATGATCGTATCATTCCCAGCGTCGCGATGCTAGCAAGTCGCAAGTTCGGAGTATCTCCAACAGTCACCCAAATGAATGCTAAGACGCTCCAAAAAGCGGAATACAAGATTCGTACCGAGATGGGAATTGCACCTTCAGGTTACTCGCACACTCGCGATGAACCCGTGTACGGTACCGGTCAAGGCAGCGCAAACTCTCCTGCAATTTGGTGTTTCTTGTCGAGTCTACTTTTTGACAGTTATGAGACCATTTCGTATCCGGCGACATATTCAAACCCAAATGGTGACGAAAATGTTACATTGGGAATGATCGGGTTTGTCGATGATTGTAACGGCCAAACCAACTTGTTTCAAAACAACGAAACACCAGACACCGTAACAACTCTACTTCAGCAAACTCGATCCAACGTCAATGCATGGTCCCGTCTCCTTGAAGCCAGCGGTGGAGCCCTTGAAATGTCTAAATGTTCTAGCCATGTTCTTCAGTGGAAGTTTTCGCTCCAAGGCGCCCCGGTTTTAGTACCAGTTACAAAAGACGAACAAGCCTTACTCATTGTGCAGGACGGACGGGACGAGCAACCGCAAAAAATTACAGTGCTGTCACCATATACTGCCCACAAGACGTTGGGTCACTACAAAGAACCAGCCGGCACACAAGTTAAACAAGCAAAGAAACTTCGCGACATATGTGACGTGAATACGACCTTTCTTTGACGTGCCCCTGACCAGACGGGAGGCGTGGACGTACTACTTCGCGTGTTTTCTTCCGAGCGCTTCTTACCCTTTGGCGTGCTCTTCGTTATCCAAGAAAGCACTTGAGTCAATCCAGCGGAAGTCCCTAGCCATTATCATCGCGCGATGTGGGTTCAACCGGAATACCAAGCGAGAGATTATATTTGGTCCGCTCGAACTGGGCGGCGCCAACTTTCGACACTTGTATCATCAACAAGGGCTCGGACAGATCAAAATGTTCCTCACGCAGTGGCGATCTCAAACACAGTCGGGGAAATTACTACGAATCGCCCTGCACTGGTTCCAGCAAGCAGTTGGAACATCCGTTTCCATCTTGGAAGATGTGACATCACTGTTGCCCCATCTAGAATCAAAATGGATTACATCCCTCCGCGAATTCTTGGCGTCAATCTCTGCGTCCATGCACCTCGATAAACCTGGGTTGCCGGTGCTTCAACGGCAGCACGATACCTTCCTCATGGAGCTCGTCATGCAGTCTCAGCAGTTCACCGCCTCGGAAATCAAACGAATTAACTATTGCAGACTTTATTTACGAGCAACCACAGTCGCGGACGTAGCTATCATCACGGGTGACAAGGTTGAGGATTTCACGTTGACTGGTCTCCTTCCAGCCATTCATCGCGATATTCGGGCCCCTGGATCCAACAGGATAATCCAGGAGAAGCAGAGTGGAAGTTATGGCGGAAAGCTTCTAGGTTGTGGTGCACCTCGGATGGGATGTTACATCAACCCCTCGGGAAGTGGCTCCTACCAATCCATCGTCACCGTATGGCCCACGTAGCATACAAGCATAAGGCCAAAGCTTTCGTCCGACAACCCACCGGGGATTACCTGATGTGTCGACGATCATCACACAAAGACAATACATTTGTGTCAACTACCACAATAGTACGGTGGGACCAGCTGCCGTCACGGAGTGCACCGATGGAAATACAATATGTCGGGCTGGAACGATGGATTCAGGCAGCTCAGAGTTTGATTCAACCGACGGTAAAGACACACATCATATCAACATTTGCAGAGTTCATTGCAGACTTAGAACCATGGGAAAGCGACCTCCTTCAACACACCGAGCTGTTTCTTGATCCTTACTCGATTTCGGTGGCATTGTCCCATGGAGTGCGTGTTGTCAGCGACGGCTCCGAGAAGTATGGTACACATGGAGCGTTTGGTTGGATGCTCAGTGATGACCGCGGAGAGCGAATGGCAACAGGGATGGGACCTGCACGAGGAGCAACAGCCAGTGCATTCCGAGCAGAAGCCTTTGGAATGCTGGCTGTAACGCGCTTCTTAGCACGTCTGGGAGACTTCACAGGTCATTTTGATGACTGGAATGGGGTCATCGCGACTGATAGCCAAAGTGTTCTTGATACCCTTCAACAAAGCATCGAAGTGCCGAATCCAACGTCTCCGGAAAGTATACGGTTGTATCAAGGGGAGTGGAAAACTCTGGACGTTATGTCTGCCGATTGGGACGTCCTGATTGAACTCCAGGAATCATTGAAGCAACTACCTGGTATGAAATTACAACATGTTCGCGGCCACCAAGATCTCCACACCCCGTATAGAAATCTCTCGCTGCTTGCTCAACTCAACGTCGACGCCGATCATCAGGCTTCAAAATATCAATGTTTACACGGGGCCATACGACCGTACGTCTTCCTCATGCCCCACACGAGAGTACACATCCTTACCCAAGCGGGGACTATTACTTCGCATCATGAAGCTACCCTCCGACAGGCAGCCACCAGAGAACCACTTTTGCAACATATCGCTACCAAGAATCACTGGTCACCCTCTGTCATGCGGACTATCAATTGGGAAGCGCATGGACAAGCTCTCCGGAAAAACCTTCACCGCCGAGTTCACTATACAAAATTGGTCCATGATATTTTGCCGGTGAACGCAACCGTTCACAGACACGACCACCGTCGACAACTTTGCCCATTGTGCAAGCAGCATAGTGAAACAAGAGATCACGTTCTACGTTGCCAGGCAAGTTCGCGACAGGCATGGCGAACCACCTTCTTGAGCCACTTAGATAAGGTGTGTCGAGAGCATCACACGAGACCGGAGTTACATCAACTCCTCCTCCATGCTATTGCACGATGGTTTGAGGATGACGAATATGGCATCAACATGACTGATCACCCACGAGAAATAAGGCGAGTGGGCGCCCAACAAGCAGCCATCGGATGGCGGCAGGTGTTTAATGGGAGGTTCAGCGAAGAATGGAGCCGATTACAAGATGACTATTATGCACTGTCAGCACCACACAAGCATGATAAACGATTCACAGGTGCCAAATGGCAAGCCACCATTATTGGCGTTGTTTGGGAACATTGGGACTTACTTTGGGAGCAGAGAAATCAGGCTGTCCACGGTATGGATGCCTCAACGAAGAGTACCGCCATCCGTGATGAAGTTGATCGCACATTGTCGGATTTATACAGGATGAAGGAGCATTTAGACGAACCAGTCCAGCGGCTTATGCGGTCTAGTGAAGAGGAACACAGGCAAGAACCGTTACTGACAACAAGAAATTGGATCTCGGTCCATGGGGAACTAATACGGGACAACCTACGAACAGTACAGGCGCGGGCGAAATCGGGGATGCGAAGTATCAGGTCGTATTTCCCAGGTGGGGGATAAGGCGCGTCGACTGCGGACATTTCATATTGGACGTCGTTTATACACAAGCGGTGTTCAGTCGTGTGGGTCGAATGTTCTTAGCAACGAACATCGCGGCAACACGTAAAATAAAGATTTCGTGTTTTTTTTTGATAAAAACAACGAGGGTGGCAGTCCATCTGCTTTAGTGATCATCATGTCAGGAAACAATGAAGCAGCGTCTCCCCATGCTGGTTGCGTGTGCTTCAATATCAACTGCTATACAACATTCAGAACTGAACGAGGTCTTCGGCAGCATTTATGGCGAAGTGCTCCATGTCGTGAGTACATGTCGTTACCAAGGCCTCTCGTTGCCGATAGTGTTAACATAACTCGTGAGAGTACATGGTGCCGGCGCCTGGGATATGGTGTTGAATCGTCACGCTTAAATCCTTTTATGAGTGCAGATCCTCCATCATACGAACCGTACGCAGTTTTTGACTATTCAGCTAATGTTGATGATGTCGCTGACAATGATTTCATGGACGATGAAAGGGTTGAATGGGATGATAACAGCTGTACTGTGGAACTGCTAGATGATGTGGCGATATCTTGCCCAGTTTTTCATGCCATGATGGAACGCATTGGAGCTACGGAGCGCCATGCAATAATGGTTTTGCATCACGATGTTGAGCATCGAAACATTGTGAATCTCCTCAAGCTTTTGAGGATGCACAATGTCCTGACTACATGTTGCAGAAGGTACTAGAATGGGCGTACAATGCCAAATTAGAAGGCTTTGATTTCAATCCAAGAGCTACAACAAGGAAAGCCAACATCCAATGGATGTACAAAGCTTTGAAGCACTCGCACCAAGGACCCTAAGGTATTGCAAGTGAATCTGGAAGATCATGAAAAGCCTCAAGATATTATTTGTTTTGATTTTGTGCCTGCATTGTTGTCGTTACTGCAAGATGAGTCATTGATGGTAACCGAAAATCTTGTCCTCAACAAGGATTATCCGATGTCGATGTACATTCCAAGTGATGGCAAAGTTGGAGAGGCAAATAGCGGTTCACGTTACCGAGAGCTATACAATGAACTGGCGCAAGGGAAGAATCAGCTTCTTGTTCCAATTATAATGTATCTTGATGGCACTGCCATTGACAGCAAGGGGCACATTGAGATTTGTCCAGTGTCGTTCACAACATCTCTTTTCACTGAGAAAGCACGTCGTGATGTCAAGGCATGGCGTCTGATGGGTTATGTTCCTGACCTGAACCGTGGGCGATCCGGAGCAATGAATAGTTTCGCAAATGCAAGTGCACAAGAGAAAGGCCGTACAACGCGTAACTTCCATAAGGTCATGGATGTAATGATGGCAGGTTGGGTGAAGCAAGCTGCTTTAGATGATCGTTTGCAACGAGTACCTTTGAAACTTGGTGACAGGTGGTTTGTTGTTGAAGTTGTGTGCCCCCTTTTATTTGTCATCAATGATGGCAAGCAAGGTGATCAACTTTGTTGCCGAGTCAATGGCCATCACAGCAGTACATTGCGTCACCACCGTTCATGTGATTGTTTGTATGAAGATCTTGATTCCCCCGAAGTTCTGTGCACATTCTTATCAACTGATACAATCAACCATGTATCTCGATTCGGATCACAAGAGGATCGTCGTCAGCTTTCAATCTATAAATGTGACAATGCGTTCAACCGCATTCAGATGGGGCAGAATCCCTATGGCATCTTCATGTGTGCAGTCGTTGATGTTATGCATACCGTTCAGCATGGCATCATCATGTATGTTCTCGATTGCTTCAAGAGAGGTCTCAATGCACAGTCTCTTGCAATTCTAGACAGAATGGCTCACGTATTCGACAAGACATGCTGTCAGAGTATTCGCTCATCGTTTCCCAGAACTGATTTCTCCAGAGGAATAACAAACCTGACCATGGTGGAATGTTCAGAGCAGTCAGGTGCTTTGTTCCTCATTTCGTCCTTCATTATGCGCATCAGAATGCAAGGTTTGGATTTTCTTGAGCACAATTTTCCAGCGTTGGAATTGCGTGCGGTGTTGGGGACGATGGAAAGCCTTTATGCTTTGAGGCATGGCTGGATCAGTACACCTTTGGGAGATTGAGACCCACACAATGAGGCAACTGAAGCCGAAGCTGCGATTTGTTCTCTGATGAAGCTCATCACAACTTATCTTCCAAGAGAAAAAGGCAATGGATGGAAAGTGTCCAAATTCCATGAAATCAAGCACATCGTACGTTTTATTTGCACGTTTGGTGCACCGCGAGGTTACAATGCTTCCCGGCCTGAGGAACACCACAAGGCTCATGCCAAACGTCCTGGTCGGCGGGCACAGAAGAACGTCGACACCATAGACCAGCAGTGTGGCAGAAGAATTGCAGATGCATTTGTGATTGATACCATGCATTCTCTGTTTGAAAAAACACCTCAATTGAATACATTGTCGCAAGGCAGAGTTGCCAATTTGGCTGACGATGCTGCAGATCCTCCGACAAGGGAAGTAGGTTCTGGGACATCGTATTACGTCAGGTCATTTCTTGACCCTTCCCATGAGAATCAACTCTGCCGAGACAGTGTTTTTGACACTCAGACAAAAGGAACCATCAATCTGGAAGATAATCTTGAGCTCTTCATCTTGCAGACTTACAGTGACTCCGATCTCGATGACAACGGAGTGGGAAGTGTCAAGTGCTGCACAGAGTATCATAAGTATAATGATGAAACGGACGAGAAGATGGTATCCATTCGCTGCCACCCAAACTACCGGGGAAAGGGATATTCCTGGTATGATTGGGCTCTCATTCGTTACGAAGATGATGATGGAAATGAGACGGAATTCCCATCTCGTGTTGTGAGTTGCATACCACGCCACAGCAGCATTGCCGGTGTTGAGAGCACCACCTTTGACCTCATTATTCAATGCTGCGGTGAACCTTCGGGGCGTAAGTCCTTTTGTTCACAGCGTGGACGTTCAAGAAAGAGTTTTATGTTGTTTCTTCTGAATCTGTTGTTGGCTTGTGCTTTGTTCTTCAAGGTCCAGATATGGACTCTGATGTCATCGTTGTTACTGACAAGTCCAAGTGGCCATCGATGTTCTATGAGTCGACGAAGGTTGATTACACCGCACAAGTGTCAAGGACAATTTGGTAGATAGAAATGTAATTGGAATAACATTAGGCTTTTGGTAACTGTGACATCCCATACTGGATGATCCGTGTTTTGGCCGCGAAGAAATTACCATAGATATTTCCGACACGTTCACCCACCATGGATGTTCCATGTCGGATCAAGCGGCCATCCCATCCAATAAGGACACCATCAGACAATTTGATTGCAATTCCGGCGTATTCGCGATCCGTTCCAGGAAATTTGCCTTTCATGTTCGGAAGAACAAAGTACCAATCTTCGGTGCTGCCGGGATAGTCTTCGGTCCAGATGGTGAACCCCTGACTTGCATCATTTACGTCAAAATGAGACGAATTTGCCAAATTGATCGACAAGTCCATGCTCAGGGTAACACGGCATCGGCCCCCCTCCATACCCCGAGCGTGCTGCATCCCAGAATCATTTTCGAAGTCCTGCATCACCCTGAGGGCCGCCGGGATGGCAACAGATGCAAGTATAGACGCGGCGTCCACGGCTTTCGAGAGCACCGGGATTGCTTCCTCACTTGAAGATGTTACGTACTGCACACTATTCCAAGACTTGTCAATGCGTCTCCCAATTGGATGCATCCCTCCAAAGTCACCATTGCCAGCACGAGCACCAGAACTGCCCCTTTCACGTGACACCATGCGACAATGCTTATTGATGTCGGTCAGAAGTTCCTCGCAACCCGATCCAACAATGTGCGGGAGGTAGCGAATCTGCACAACCGAAAGGCGCTCGAAAGGGAGTTGACCATCGGTCGAGGGCGGTATTGTCACATGACACTCCAAGTCAAGCTCACTGAATTCTTTCGGATCAATGACCCACGTTGTCGACGGGTCAATTTTCTGTCCCATGTGTAGAAATCCCGGCGCATAGTGGCGACCTCCCAGTCTGGCTGACATCGAACGCGAGAAGGCTTCTTGGAATAATTTGGCCCCGGACTTTTCATCGGCATTTGACAAGTTGTCCCCCTCGCCCACAATGTAGTCAGGTGGGAGTCCAGGTCCTTCCTCGTCCGCCAGTTGCCTTGTGCGGTGAACCACTCTCACAAGTGATCTGGGTCTCAGCCCCGGGATTGCATGAGGGAATGGCAGCAAATTTGTGGCTGAACGGCGAATACTCCATTTCCAAATGGAGCACTTCTTCGCATTTACAAGTCGTGAAACATAAGACCCATTTCCAAAGCAGTTGTTGGGGGAGTCACGCCGAAGTCGCAACCAGTTTATATCCATTGGCACATGTGAATTCAGTAGCCCCGTCAATAGAGAGCGGCGCTCCCTGTGACAATAGAATACCCCAGCTTGGGGAAGGATGACAATGCAGGCACGGTAGAACTCGTCGCTGTTGTTGTTTGCAGAAGGACAATAATTAAAAGCATTTCCATCTCGGACAGCAATTGCTAAGTTCACGGCATCCACATCATCGAGCAGACATGCTTGCACAGGAGCAACAGGAGCATCCCTGGTTGCATCTTTGCCTTTCTTCTTGTTGTACATCTCAATAACAGGACGACCTCTCGAGAGAATGCAATCCATAACAACAACATCCAGATCAGAATGACTTTCTCCAAGACTGTACATTTCATCGGGATGTTGGCAACGTTTGAGCATGACGTGGTCATCACCAAAAGCATGTTTGAGGCCTGAGTCAACCCATTGAACAGGAGTCTTGCCAATAGTTTCATCGCAAAACGGCAATGATGCCGGTGCCGGTAGGGGTACTGGCACAGATGCCATTGGGTCCACTGGAACAGATGCCGTCCTGTTCTTCTTTCGTCTCCTTGGCTTCCTTTGCTTTTGGAGAGGAGGTGGTCGAAAAGAGTTGAACTTCAAAAGAAAAGCTTCCACGGACTGCAAAGGCAAACATTTCGCTATCACATTGGCAACTTGATTGTGGCTTGCCAAAGCAAGCGATGGGTGCTGCCGAAGTAAAGGACCTGACAAAGCTCCCGATTCCTTTAGGGTTTTCCTTGCAGCCTTCACCGTCTTCCATGATCTTCTTCCAGCGCGAAGCAAATCAACATCCAAACCTTCCGTTTCCCTGATGATCTGCTTCGTCGCCTTCACTGCCTTTAATGTTCTTGTCTTCTTCACTTTGGCATCACCCGTAGGCACAGATCGAACTTTCGTGGCAACAATGATGACCCGGGAGAGCTCACCAGGCAGCGTCCGTTGAAATACACCAGAACGAACCGGACGTTGACGCCAATTGTTGACCTTTGCTTCCTTTCTTATTGCATCGCCTACTAGCACTTAATCCATCGCTCTTACTAAACCCACAGGCAACATGAGCCGTCAAGGTACCCTTCGATGACGTAAAGTTCTTCAATTCTAACTTCACAACAACCCGAATCTCACGCATTTGCTCAATCTTCTTCTCCTTGTCCAGCTCAACCTTCCTCTTCCGCTCCTTCTTCAACGACATACTTGATGTTGATTTCTTCTTCCCCCCATTCTTCATTAGCCTGACTCGAATTGGTGCCTCGCCCTCCGAAGATGAATCCTCAAACCATTCCCTCATTGTCATTGATGAACAGGAAGCAGTTGAACCTGCAGTCTCCGTCATGACACCAGCAGCAAGTAAGAATGAAATCCAAAACCTGGATGTTGTTCTAACCACAAGCCAACAAACGTGGGTCGACACAAAAGCTTCCAGCGTCGCGAAACTTGTCAAGAAACCAGCGACTGACAAGAAATTCACAACCTGGGTCGTCTTGTTCTAGCCACACGCCGACAACCAAATCTTCTTTGGCTGAGCTTTATATATGTAAAACACAAAGCCAGAAGGAGATGGAGGCCAGCAAATGTGGGTTGACACAAAGCTCCCAGCGTTGCGAAACTTGTCGAGAAACCAGCGACTGACGAGCAATCCACAACCCTGGTCGTCTTGTTCTAACCACACGCCGACAACAATGTCTTCTTTGGCTGAGCTTTATATGTGTAAAACACAAAGCCAGAAGGAGATTAGAGGCCAGCGAATGTCGGTCGACACAAAAAGCTTCCAGCGTCGCGAAACTTGTCGAGAAACCAGCGACGGACGAGAAATCCACAACCCTGGTCGTCTTGTTCCAACCACACGCCGACAACCAAATCTTCTTCGGCTGAGCTTTATATGTGTAAAACACAAAGCCAGAAGGAGATTGGAGGCCAGCGAACGTGGGTCGACACAAAAGATTCCAGCGTCGCGAAACTTGTCGAGAAACCAGCGACGGACGAGAAATCCACAACCCGGGTTGTCTTGTTCCAACCACACGCCGACAACAAAATCTTCTTCGGCTGAGCTTTATATGTGTAAAACACAAAGCCAGAAGGAGATTGGAGGCCAGCGAACGTGGGTCGACACAAAAGATTCCAGCGTCGCGAGATCAGCTGCAAGGTGTTGTCAAAGTTGCTCGGGCTCAAGGGCAGAGAGGGTTTGCGAAAGGCAATGAATGATGACATGAGATGTCTTTCGCACTGAGGAGCGGATGTGTTTCAGTTGTTGCGAAAATAGACTAAAAAGAGTTTTCAGGATCGCCCAAACCATACTCTAGTAGAATACATACTACGTACTCACGTATGTCACAAGCAGCAATGGGGAGACTCAACCACTATGCTTGTGAAGCGCAATCATTACAAGAATTTATACATCAATGAACATAATCACGAAGCACAATCGTCTATGCAATATATCTATAAATAAATATATATATAGCTCATGGATATACATGTGGAATGGGAGACCAATTTTGTCTTGTTTATCATTTAGACATTTGTCCAATGAACGACTGTTTCTAGTGCTTGATGACTCGCTCTTTGGTCCAACGCATATTTGGCCTAAGTCGGTACACCAGTGTTGCGAATATATATAGCTATTTTATTCAACATTGAATGATCAAACGGCTACTTGGACTTAGCTAGTATGCTGTTGCAAATATATGATGTTATACAGAATAAGCATAGTGAAACGGCTACTTTGCCTAAGTATGCTGTGAGAAGTTTACTATACAATAGAAACGTATACTGAACATAAACAATACTATGACACTACTATGAGCGTTGATTTTTTGTCACATCAACACAATTTATCCACCCTACTACTAGGATACACACTGGAATTACGATGTCTTATAGTCCTCCCAAATGTCATGCAGGATACACACAGGCTACAACGATCGCTCTACCGGTAGTTCACCTAAGTACCCCAACACTTCGTTGATGACTGCTCCTTGTATACTAGTATACATACATATATACACTGCCTTGCATGTCACAAATCATACATAGTATACAATGTATAATGAACATAAATAATTATATGCAAACACATATTATGTTTGAAAAATGTACATATATATCTCTAAATAGCATCATTCGGTAAATGAATTCCATTCTTTATAGCGTAAATGTATAACATGCAAGTTAAAGTACTCCAGAAGTCATACATATTTGACCACCTTCATCGCTCGTGTACACACGATATGCATCTTTCTGTTCACTATTCAGTATACTGCATCTTTCCCTACGTAATATACAGATTTTTGAAAAGCATGTGCTTAATTTTTCATGTCTTGCTTCGTCAAGACTCACGATCAAGAATATTGTACAAGTTGCTGAGAATTGCACAACACAAACATAACCACAGGTGCTTCTTGATCATGGCCGGCAGAGCGAGAGGTGGTCGAGGACGAGGTCGCACTGGTAGCCGAGGGAGGGGCAGAGGCAGTCAAAGAGGGAGAGTTGGTCCTCCTCCTCCTCCTCCTCCTCCTCCACCTCCACCTCCACCTCCGCCTCCTCCGCCTGCTGCTGCGGCAGCAGATGATGTGGCCGCAGGACTCATCGATTCTCCAGCAACAAGAACACGACGACAAATTCAGCTTGCAATGCAATTGGGTTCCAACCGTGATCATGGTAGTGGTAGTGGTCGTCGTCGTCGACGTGAGGGTGACAATGATTCACCATCCACAAGGACTCGTCAACGACTTGCGGGTGCTACACATGTTTCTCATGCGGGTGATTCTGGTGCTAATGCTGCTCGTCTGATGCGAAGGCTCTTTTTCTAACCCTGCTGACACTGGCACAGATGATCCAATTGGCAACGACGATGGCGGTGACGACGACGATGATGATGAAGAACCTTACGAGGAGGAGGAAGAACCCGGTGCTGTTGCGAATGTTCCGGTGGCGGCAGCTGCTGGCCAAGTTCAAGAGCCAGTGCAGTATGGCACAAACAGACTGACAGCTGTGGGAAGGGATTGGTTGCTCGAAAAGTGTGTGAAGGAGAATGTCTTTCCTAAAATTAAGTTTGCAAATGTTGATCATGAACTTGCTTTCAGCAACGATCCGGAATCCATCTGCAGGTTCATGGCTGAGAAAATGAAGGTGCAGGACGAGAATGTTGAACGTTGGTGGATGGGCGCAAAGAAGGCAGTCCATACTAAACTCAAAACAAATCGAAACAATGTCATCAAGGCAATCAAAACTAGATTTCATGGTAAGTCGAAGCTGATTGGATCTTCTTGTGATCACTGCATTTTTCTAACACACTTTTACAACAGATAACATACTAGAAGTCACAAACCGGGAATTTAGTTTGGACAGCATCAAGGGGATGAGGAGAAGCGCTTCGAGGGCTGCATATATTGAGTTGTTAGACTGCCTTGTAAGGGCAGTGGTTGGGCGCAAGAGGTATGTGGAGAACCGAATGACGAAACCATTGTCAGAATGGTTTACGTATACGGATGAGGCATTTCTTTTGTTATGTCTCGAGTCGTATGTGCCAAAGTGGAACCGGGCATGGGTTCGGCAACAACAAGAAGGCCAGGAAGATATGACAGCTGCCGATGAAGAGGATGCAAGGTATACTGGAAAGGCAAAAGGACTCAAGCGTGGATGGACAGATGAAGGAAAAGAGCGAATGAATGCTCTTCTGGTTGATGTGGCACGGGACCGACAAGCAAATGGTGAAAATTTTGACATCATGTTCAAAGATGAAATGATCAGAAAGTACACCAAGGAAGACACAAGGAATCCGGGAGGAAATGATGAGGAACTTGCACCTGAGAATCGAGTTGTACTCGTGTACAATGATTTCAACATTGCACAGTTATTGGCACATGCTGCCGTGGGCACCGCCGGGGACGAATTGCCTGGTGCTGTTGCATTGTAGTATGGTAGTGGTGATGGTGTACAATAAACAGCAGTGTGTAAAATTTACAGTAAAGCAATACAGTATACACGTCAAACCCCTTCCCCCCCCTGAAACCCGCGGAATAAATTGAAAATATTAGCCAGAACCAATATGTCCAAATATGTTGTACATAATAATCCACAACGGTTCTATATAAAAAAGTTAATTTTTGTAATTCCGTCTGCAGAAATTTATAGGTAAGAATCGCAGATTATTTGAAAAAAAGCCAGCGAAATATTTATAAATTATTATAAATCATTATTTATATACTACAGATCAGGAGTCCCTGATGCGATTGAGGGACTTCAAGCAACAAGTCCTTCAAAAAGTAGGGCACTGCAAAGGCATTGCTTGTGTCAAAGCCTCTCGATGCAAAGAGACCTCGTCTGTAAGAAAAGGATAAAAGCTTTTTCAACTCTGGAAGCAAACTCCGTGGATCGTGTTGCATTGTGTAGGTACAACGATGTGATATCTCTTCTATTTCACCACCTTCAAATGTTTGAAGTCCAGCGCGGAGATTGCCAGGAACCATCAATATATTTTTTTGCACGAACTTAAGGAGCCAATCCTCAGCATGCTTGTGGATTTGAACCAACAAGAACTCAGTTGATGAGCACGGTGATGAATGGATCGAAGAAAAGTCGGATTTTATCTTCTGGACAAATTGTTTGCCACCACCGCATCCATGAATAAGGGGTGTAAACATATGTGTGTACATATGATCCTGTTTTTCCCGTTTTGGAAGAATAGGAAAAAGCACAGCTCTTGCCTCACAATAATCAAATTGCTGTTTTGAATTGTGTGGTGATTCGTTGAAAAATGAAGTGACTTTAGCATGAGTCACATACCTGCCGCAGCAAAGCTTGATGAGATCAACTTTCTGTAGTTTTGAAGAATCACAACCCACAGTCTTGCAGTGTCGATTTGCATTTCCAATCTTTACAAAGGATTGACCACACACACAAGAAAATCCAGCATAGGTCTTGCTGTCGCTCCGATACGGATCGATACTTCCCAAAGCCTTTGCATGAAGTAGTTCCTTTTTATATTCTTCAAGGAGAGAATGGACTGTAAAACCCTACTGTCCATACCATGTTTTTCAGGTGAAGTTGAATGGATCTCGTCTGACTGAATTGAAGTGGACCGAATGCATTGTCGACAGCCTAGACCAAACGGAGAGAATGTGAAAACTTCTTGGATAGTCATGATGGGGTGGACAACAGGAGAAGGATTCTTGAAAGCAAAGCCATTTGCTTCAATCAATGCTGGCAAATGTATCCCATCCGATGCGCATCGCTTCCTGGATGTTGCAATCGGCAGCATGGTATGATTTTATTGTGATTGCCAAGGGATGAATGGTATGGAGTTTGAATTCATGGATACCAGAGTCTACAGAAGCAATCCGTAGCTCCCAATGCATATTTCCTGTTATCAGTGGCTCTTGATGCAGAAAAACAGCTCCCGATGCAAATTCACCTATGTAAATGGCTCTGATGTATCAAGTAAAATATATATACTTGAGGATATTTCATCTAGTTTGAATCCCGTCCCCTTAGGGTTGCCACGCGTATGACGAATCGACAAACTTTCTTCACAGTCGCTCATCATCCTGCGGACGAACGACAACCGGAAAATGGCGGAAACCAGGTCAACTCACAACGACGCGACGGACCCCGCTAGATGACTATCACGGGACGGACACCGCAAGACAAACCATGAGAGAGAGACAAAACTATTAGGACCAGATTCCGATGCCATCTATTTAGTTCCACTAGCCTTGTGAGCACAAAAGGAGAAATGAGGAAAACCACATACAACACACAAATTGACACGACAGTACGCCAGACAACGGTACGACGAAACTATTAACAGCCGACTCATCCGACTGATTCGACAAGACTCGGAATTTATATCGACATCACTATGAACATGGACAATTTTAAATATATTAAAGAATTTTCAGTTTTCAATTGACGTATAGATGTGTAACCCTACAACTGAATAAGTGGCAATTCCAGATTTCCTAGGAATTCCGAAATCTCCTGCTGGCGTCCTCATGTTCGATGACGTACATACATACCAGCACCGTTTCCCGTACAAGCTAGTACTCGAATACCTCCCCGTCCACGCTATCATACATTTATCGCAGCCGTATTTACTCGAGCTGCGAGCGCTGCCAATCAAGCGAAACTTTTTATGAGAGAACGAGCTCCATATGAAAGCAGCTGTTTGAAGTTCGCTCGTCAATCAGTTTCACGCGTGTTTTGACACTTGCCACAAACCTCTCTCCCAGCAAACCCGGTAGGGCCGCTGCACCCACGTCGATTACACTGATCTGTGTTGGGTCTCCACAGCAGAGACGGGAATTTCAAACCCAGCCCACCCAAACCCACGGCCCACCCAAACCCATTGGGTTGGGTCGTTTTAGGTACAGTTTCATGGGTGGGTTCCGGCAAATCATAACAAAAAACTGACTCTACCGAGTAGTCATCTAGTCAGTACTAACTACTGGGTTTGGGTGGGTTTAGGTGGAATAGATCGTATGGGTTCTGCTGGTACTTCCGTGAGCGTCTTTACGTGAGTACCATGGGTTTGATATTTTCAGAAATTCCCGTCTCTGCTCCACAGTGCCTGGAAACGTTTCCGGGTCCTACCTCCTTGATCTTCGTTTCCATGGCAGCTTCAATAGTTGCTCTTGAATTAATGATCCCGTTCAGATTAAGACCAATCACCTTTTCCACGAATACATCGATCACCATATCTCCATATCCTCCGTAGAGGGCACGCTGTTGCTCCACGTTTTCCGCCACCGTTCTTCCAGCGTTGATGAGGTTGCCAAACATTGCTCGGGCTTGATCTGCTGGCGAGCGTGTTGTACTTGTAATAACTCCTTTGGGCTGACCAGCAGCACGAAGTCCGTCTTTCACAATGTCCAGCATTCTAGTCGGCACCTCTGAGATATCGGCATTTGCTCCAGCAACAACAGCAACATCGGTAATGGAGTATGTGCTTGTGCCATCACCGGCAGTTGCCTGGATGTGAGTCGTACTATCAGGGTTTGCCTCCAGCAACGTTCCTGCGACATTGATTGGCCCGTGTGATCCAGGGGCTGTCCCACTGACTGCAATGGTTGTGAAGAAGGAACCGCCAATGCGGTCAGAAGCGCCAGTGCCGGAGGCCCAATAAAGTGTGACTGGCACGTCTTTGGTGAGAGTTGCTACCACCTTGTACGTAAGGGCCAAACCTCCCTCATCAGGGCTCCATTCGAGCTTAACGTCCTCCAGACCGTCATTGCTGATTTCCTCTACGAAATCGACGAATACGGCAGAGTCGTAGGCGCTATCACGAACATTGGCAACACTTACAACGACTGAGATAACGTCACCTGTGGATGAGACAGGGGCCAATACCTCGCGCCAGTTCGTGGAACCTGAGTTTAGGTCAAAGGCGTTCAAGCCGAGAGAGTTCATACTGTTAATCTCCCCGAAGACTTTCTTGCTTTCTTGCTGGTGACTGAAGCGGAAAAGTAGTCATTATATGTAGAACCAAAATAACCTCCTGGGATTTCCAAAGTAACAAAACGGTATCGCAATCTGACTTCCGTAACCCCCGGCTTCGTCGTGAATTCTCGGCGTGCAAAGACAGGCCCTACATCAGAAGTCGATAGCACAAGATCGTTGTTGACCACATCAACAAGTCCGCGGCGGCGAACTCCGGCAGGTGGTCCAGCATCCTCGATGTGCTGTGTAATCGATGCGGCGATAGGATTCATCGCGATATCCCACCCGTCCAATCCCTTGCTGAAGTCATTATTATTTACGACGCTTGGACCCACAAAACTGAAGACCGCTAGATTAGTGCCTGTTGCCGACGGCACTCCACCTGCAGTGCCATGTTCGCCATTATTGCCAATAAGATCAAGCAGTATAGTACGATAAGGCAAACGACTGAATGCAGCGCTTCCATCTCCGCTGAGGATCACAACTTGATTGGTGATCGAAACGTCATCAACCAAGGTGGCAGTAACGGTTGCCGGCTTCTTAAAAGGAAGGCCGGTGAAAGCGTCGACCAATTTCACTGTCATAATGTTGTCACCGGCCCAGATGGTCTTCTTGAGAAAAAGTGGTCGCCCAATCTTATCGTAAGCCTTGAGATAGATATCATTCTTTCCATCCTTGAGGTTGGTGGATGCGGTTAGCAGAGCAGACTTTACCGTGATGAGATTTGACTTAACCTGGACATCGTTGACGAAAAGCGTCACATCGGCAACCGCCTGCTCAAATTCAGCCCCATCCAGAGCAAAACTTAGTGGGCCTTGGATACTATTGAAACTTGTTTCCGACAAATTTACCAAAGACAGGGCACCGGGATCCTCGAGGAAAATGTCAATATCGACTACTGACGATTGAGAGTCCAAAGGCGTGATCACGGCACCCATGTTTGCGCGAGTAAGGCAATTGCCACTGGTCTTTTCCTTTTTGATGATATCTGACGAGTCCACCTTCAAGTCACCGTTTGTGTCCCCGACGAGAAATGCCTCTAGTTTATATGCATCCTTCACACCGCTTTGGCTGCGAACGGATAGAATGTATGTCCTCTTGGAGCTAAGGAGTGTCAGGCGGGAACTGTTGAGATTCCTTGCCCTGCGCAAGGAGCAGCGTCTTGTTTTGGCGTCTCTGGCCTTGCCATCGACAAAGATCATCCATGGGAAAGTGGCACCGTCACTGGCGACTTGTGTCGTGATCTTGAAGGAGACAGCAATGCTTTTGTCCGCTCCAAGTGAAACATTATAAGCACTGCTTACAGCACCATCAGTAGTTTCATTCACGAAGAGCTTGATGGGATCTTTACCCTTAGAGAAGCCGATAACGAGCGTCAAATCGTCGTCACCAGATGCCACGGCCTTCGTAAAGAAGGCACCACCAGTTGCTAGAACTGAGTGAGAAGCGTACTGAGTTGCAATAATGAGAGCAAGGAGGCTGCATTTCATGTAATGCATGTATTTCATTGTTGTTTCTTTGGCATTAATGATTAATGCGACACTCCTCTGGAAGGTCCGGCCACGTACTCCTGCTAGGTATTATTTGTATGTGGAAGGTGCGAGAAGAAACGTGATTTCGGGCAATCGCTCGAGCTAAGCACATGATATTGCCAGTGCTGTTAGTACAGTAAACTCTTTCTGTACAAATTGATCACAGGTATTCCTACTAGGTCAAAACCATACATCTGGCACTACTACGAGGTGAAAGCAAAACCAAACGTACTGGTACCAGTAGCATTCTGAGAAATCCTCTGGAAGGTCCGGCCACGCACCTCTGCTTGGTATCAATTGCATGTAGAAGCTACGAGAAGAAACGTCATTTTACCGGACCTCCCTGCAGCTGGGTTGAAGTAAAAGAGATTCGCAGGATCCTGTGCAAAAATGAAGTAAGTACTACCGGTAGTAGTGCGATTATGTAGCCGCGTCAGGCTAAAGGCCACGTCGGACCTCACCCGATGTATGTACAGTCTACTCTCGATATTATGGTTACCCTGATAACTGGCGAAAAGTGCCCATAAGATATCGAAACACCCATAAATACATTACCACGTGAATTGTACGTGCTTTTTCAGTACTGCGCAGTACAGTAGTGTTCTACTGGAATGCTTGTACTAGTACGTAGTACATAAGTACAGTACTGGAGTGTAGGTAATATAGCTCCCTCAAAACCTATGCACAATCAATAACTCATCAACAACAGCAACAACTCAGCATTAAACTAATGATACTTCTACAAATGCCTATAGTAATATGTGGTCACTATGGCAGCAGTAACAGCATGACTGGAACCAGCACATTAATGACAGATGAGATGCTATTGAGCCTACAATTGAGGTACTAATACTACCTTCGTTGTAGCTGCTGTAAATTACGCCCATGAAGGGATGGCGGTGATTAAAAGATTTTGACGGAATTTTGATGCAATCTCATGTACATCCTAAATAATGCAATACGGTGGTGATTAAGGGATGCTTGCCGTATATAATATTCACACACCGCACACATTGACCATCAGCCAGACAGCCCTAGTACACTGTCCCCACCCGGAGGAAACTTTCTCATAGAGGGTGACGAGGCCACTGTTCAATTAACGACTCAACAACAAACTACCAACATCAATCAGGAGTCAACAGAAGCAAGTTCCAATCCACCGTCTCAGACAGCAGCTCAGTCAAACGATCCAACAACACACCATAAACTGGCAGATTTTACCGCCGACCTGGAAGCACGATACAACACACCCAATGCACCAGGCAGTGGGGATGGCACATGAGTTCTATCAACTCTGATGCGGACCACGGGTCGGGCGGACCGACCCACCAGCACAGTCGTTTGACAAACGACTTGCACACACTTCCTACATCACCAATCCTTCGTCTTCCAAAATCGAGGCCCGGAAGGACTTTCTGGTCTACTCCTCTTGATCCGTATCCAAACCGCACTTACGGCGACACTATAAGGGTCAAACCAAAACATTCTATGCGATTTTTCCAAAATGTTAAAGGATTGTCACACTCTTCCAACTTCGAGGACTACAAATATTATTTGTCAAACATCAAAGCATACGAAATTGATGTAGCTGGCTTTGCAGAAACAAACACGGCATGGCAGCATCGGCAGTTCCGTCAAAGTACGATGGTACTAGGTGGCCCCAATGAACAAATAAATCGATGCTCGCCTACAGAGGTGTATCAATCAGGTGAAATGGTTACCGCAACATTCGGCGCCGTGACATCATGCATATACCAAGAACCAATTATCGACGAGACTGGCCTGGGCAGAGGATGGGTCGGAGTCACTATACGCGGCAGTGGCGACTTCAAGCTTAGTGTTATAACTGCATATCGAACGTGCGGGAGCAATCTACGAACGTCATCCATAGGCACCTGTGTCTTCAGATGGGAGTTCTTGCATTTTCGCACACAAGGTATCTCCCAACCAAACCCACGAAAGCTGTTTTTTGACCAGCATATCGGCGCAACAATCCGGCAATTGCAGACGTAAGGGAACTGCATCCGTTTGATGTTGGACGCGAACTCTGATGTCACTACCGACCAAGGTTTTTCGGAATTTGTATCCTATTGCGACCGTCACGATTTTCATCGATCCCATCCTCCGCCATCAACATACATCGGCCTCGGTTCCGCACATCGAAGAATTGACTACATGTTCGGATGCAGCAATCTTTTGGAGTTTAACACCCGTTCTGGAGCTTTATCATACTTTGAAGGCCCTTCTTCTGATCATAGGGGTCTGCACCAGCCTTACGTCAACAAAAACTCTCTCCAGCTTCTCATAGAATATTTACTCCGGGCAAAGTCGCAAGCGTCTACGTGAAAACCTAGTATTATTTCTAGGGAGAAAAGAGCACAACTAGTACCATGAAAGAGAGGGCCTCCGAGCCCTCTCACCTCCGTCCGCCACTTGATTCTCTCACCTTCAACAGCAACAATCATTCAAGCCATGCAGCAATGCAGAGGAACCAGCAGAACGATGGAAAAGCTGACCGATTTGATACCCCCCTTTTCCAGCAAGTGTTCACATCCTACATGCAAATCCAGTACTTTTTCTACGACGTTGAAATTCTCTGTACCTTGCGCCCGTGGTGTTCCCGAGTGATCCGAAACCATTCAGTGATTTCCGACTCCTACCGTACCGTGCCTACCTCTACCAAACCATATAGTACTGCGCAACGAGACTTTACTACCGCTCAAAACTCTCCTATGCAATCAATTTGGAGTTCTCGTTCTGTGCTGTCGCCCACCAACGCGCCGTTTCCTACCGCGCAGTCTCTTCTTACCTTGCAATCAGTGACAGTGCAACCTTCTTCCGTGCAGCACCCCCCTAACATGCATCCCCTTACTGTGCCAACACCTACCGTGCAACTTCCTACTGTGCAACCTCCTACCGTGCAACCTCCTACCGTGCAACCTCCTACCGTGCAACCTCCTACCGTGCAACCTCCTCCTGTGCCAACACCTACCGTGCAACTTCCTACTGTGCAACCTCCTACCGTGCAACCTCCTACCGTGCAACCTCCTACCGTGCAACCTCCTACCGTGCAACCTCCTACCATGCAACCTCCTACCGTGCAACATCGTACCATGCAATCGCCTATGATGCTCCCTACTACCATGCTACCTACTACCATGCTACCTTCTACAGTGCAATCCTTTACTGCGCAATCTTCTACCGCCGTAACATCCTTTACCGTGCAACCTCCTACCATGCAAATGCAGTTCCAAATGCAAATTTATCTCCTGAAGATCGAAATCTTTCCCCATTACAGCCATCCACCCTACCATGCATGGATGTGTGGTGATGATGTGTTGTGAGTGTTTCTGAGTGGCCCCGGAAGGGGCAATTTCTACTACTGGACGCTATCAATTCGGAGGTAGTATCTAGTCGTGTGGGTCGACCGCTCCTAATGTGAGCGAAGCGGCAGCACGTTAAATTGATATTTAGTTTTTTTTTCTCTCCAGCTTCTCATCGTTCGCTCCACACAGGGAACCCTGAAATAGTGCATTAATCCGCCAATACTATGACACGCATCGAATGGCTCAACGAATGAACTGGTTAAATGAGAATCATACATCAATGGGGAAAGATGGAGTTCTTCATTTTCTCACCAAATGGGACTGCGAGAAGGGACGAGCAATGGCAATGGCCGAGCGAAAAATCAGTCGCCCCCCGAAGAAACATCCTTTCAGTCGCCCCCCGAAGAAACATCCTTGGTCTCCTACTCTTTGCAATTGCGCGGTTTTACGGAAGTATTGGAAACTGCGACTTCGGGAGTTGAGCCATGGACGTTGTTACGCAGAAACATTCAAGCGATGGGAAGAAGAGATTCAACGCTATGATGCTAATTTCCGATTTCCAAACACACAGGAACAGATCACAATCGAAAAAGTCAGGCGGCACTTTAATTCGGCCACTAAACAGTTCAGGAAAGCCCAATTGAACTCCACTGCATTGCGTGTCCAAACATACGAAGATCTACTGATTCAACAATATAGTGAAGACCTTGATCCTCAAACTCAGAAAAAAATGCAAAACTAATTAGATAGGTTTACCTCTAGTAGGAACTTTTCCAAGGTCGCACTCCGTACCCAACCTTGGCATCTCTCTAGATTTGAGAGGGCGGAGGATTTCGGGTTGTTCTGTGTGAATTATCGGGTGGTCGACCGGGAAAGAATGCCGTCATTCGCTGTTGTGCTGTGTTTGTGTGTGTGGGTCTTGTGTCTCTGTTGGTTGGGTTGCGCAGCAGTCTTTGTGTCCCTGGAGTCTTGGTTGAATCCTGCGTCGAAGGGATAGGTGTCATGTATCTGGTTACCAGTTGTTGGTTTTGGCCGTCTTTTAGATATGCGGCTCTTGCCGTTTTGACGCGTTTGAGCCAACGTCGTCGAACTGAGGGCCGGCTTTTGAGGTCGGAACGAGATTGGGGTTTGAGTGGTAGTGCCTGAGCTCTGCGGATTCCATGGAGTAGTAGATTGTTTTGTCTTTGTCGTCTTGGTGCTGGTGGAGTATCTCATTTTGTCCGAGCCGTAGGTCTCGTACCAAACGAGTTATGGCTCCGATTGCCACTTGCGTTCTGCTGCGTCCTGCCGATAGAATAATCTGTCCAAACTTTGGGGTGCCCATGGAGGCCAGGAGCAGCCACTTCTTTGATGTATATCCCAAAAGGAGGTGATGCCAGCCAAGGAGCGTTTGTTCCTCGATTGCCTCGTGTAGAGTTTCGTAGAGGTGCCCGTGAAATTTCTCGTTGTGAAATTGTATCGGTTGACCGGGGCTTTGGAGATACTGTTCTAGACAGGAGGCAAATGCTGCACGGCTTGGTGGTTATCCTTCGGAATGGTTTGACCATGAGTTTAATGCTCTTCTCGCGATTTGGATTGTTGTGACAGTGCAAGAAATGATGGATGTTCTCCTCCAGTTCTTTGCACAGAGGACAAAGTTTCAAATGAGGGTCTTTGACGGGCGATCGTTGATACAGTTGGTCTCCTAGGGGCAGTTGGTTGTGTATGAACTTCAGATGTGCGGGTTGGTGATTTAGTGGGATTGCCTTGAGGTTCCTCCCAAACGCTGTCATATCTATTGTGTCCCATACCTTGTCGGGCCATTTGTGTTGGGTTTGTGTGTATTACCCTCAAACTCAGAAAGAGTCACAATGCAAATCCAAGTTGCTACTTCAAACTATTTGAAATGAAACATGTCGACCATTCTTCAGCGATCTCCGTTATGTTATCAAACACCAGCCAGTGATCTCAAGTTTATCCTCTCTGCTAGTTCCCAAGACCAATCCAAGCACGGGCCTACATCTCTGGCATGCTCAGTATACGAGTACTCTTGTAGCGAAATGGACGCTGCTCACCATGATGTACCAGGTAGCCGCAGAGCCGAGACCAATGACTGGGGGAACATGATTAATGCGACGGCATACATGATTCCTCCTATCATTGAGAAAATGGACACAGCTAGCCTGGACATTGGGAATGGTGGTAGAGCCCAGATCCACATGAATACACACAGCAAAGACAACTCAGATGATGATGTAAGTGATGACAATACCAATCCCAAGAAACGGGGGTTCCAGCATGTCTACAAGTTGAAGACGAATTCGAGTCACAGAGTGATGGCTGCACATGAAGCATCAATGACAAAAGGTACGCCAAATAGCAAGCTGGGCAAACGTAGAGATAATAAAAAATCAAAGAAAATTGCCAGCCTGCTGGAAGTGTTGCCATCAAATGTGCATGCGTTGGGAAGGTCATTCTTGAGCACACGCCCTGTGTTTTATAGTGGGACACCCAGGAGAAGTCTTCCAAATGCCATTGACAATGGAATTATGCTTTCAGCAATGGAAGACCTGAAGGTAATCGACACCATTTTTGGAGCCAGAATGGAGTCTGCTGCTGGTGACACTGTGTTTACCTTGATCCCTCGTCATGATGCAATCCACAAAATGACTCATGTGAAAAAAACAATTGCTTCTCTGTATGCGTTAGATGATGCAAAGCGTGCAGCTGAAGTGCGTGGAAAGACACGAATCACAGTGGCAGAAGACAATGGCAAGTATGTGACAGTAGGCTTGAAACCAAACCGAGGCTCTGTGGGTGTTTCTGAGATCTGGCCGCAGAAATTGACCATTGCTGACAGGAACTCAATTCGGAAGTTGATGGCTCGTTGTGAGGAAGCTGCTAAGGGCTACATTCCATCAAATGAACTCCATGGTCTGCGCATTGCACAATTGCTTGGTGAGTGGAAGGAGATCAGTGGAGTTTCTTCCAATCCAATCTGGGGAAGTCTTGCTTGTGGGCGGAACTACTATTTGAATTCCCATGTCGACGAGGACTTTTTTTATTCTTTGACCACCGTTACTTCTGAACATGGACTACAACATGACATCGACAGGTACAGCATGGATGCTGATGTTTGTAACTATTTCACTTTTGCAGAGCAAGGAATTGCTGTTGCGCTGAGACCAGGTGACATGCTGATTTTCAATCCGCTGTATCACCATTGTTTGTCCTCCCGTACCTCCGCTTATCAAAGTGTGGATGTCTTTTGTTTGTCGTTGTACCTGAAGACTGCTGTGGTTGGTAAGAATGACAACAGTTTGCACTAATCACAAATTTTAATATACAGTTTGGAAGGCGGAGCAGCGTATCGTACTAGCAGTATGATTATTGTTGTAATCATTGGGTTGCCGTTTTCATAGATTGTAGCAGAAGTAGCACTTCGTGTCTATGACGTATGAGATGTAATGTAGTGTATCATATTATGCACTTTGAAGAATTCAAACAACATTGTGTGTCTACCGATTAATGGGTGTCGGTAATGCCGTCTCCTGCAAGGTCAAAAACTGACAAAAAGATGCTTCAGAGGTGTAAATTTGTTCGATATACGCCTGGAAGGTACCGGAAACGTTCGCTTGGATGAAATTATGCGAGAGTAATCGTCGCAATCTGCCCTTTACTGGGCAGCTGTTGCTTTCGTGCTTTGGGGCACCTGCTGCTCCTTTGAAAACCCAGCACTCACAGCACGCTCGGTTGTTCATGTAATCTTTTTTTAATGGGCAAAGTTTGCGATCGTGTGTACTCACACCACATGCTTAGCACATTTTCCATTGGAAACAAACGTCTTTGTTCTCTGGCAGAGTCTTACTTCCAGTTCCACGCAAGAGCGGTATTCCTCGACACGACGGTTTTCCACACACAAGACATGCTGTGGTCAATTGCGTGAGAACACGTCGCGCGGTACTTTCATTCTTTTCAGCATGTCGAATACGGTGAGTGGCCTCAGTTTGGAGATTTGTCAATGGAATGGTGCGACAGAAAGGACAGGCTCCGCAGTTGGCAACCGTTTCTCTCCCAAACGAGGCCGACAAAATCTTGATCGCACAACCCTTTCGTCCTTGGGATGCATCGGATAACCAGTCGCGAACTGCACATGACGTCATAACAGCTTTGAAATTGCAATTGTCTTGTGGTGTAACAATGTGTTCATTCAAGAGACGAGTGTATCGATACTCATCATCCCTTATGCGGTGGTCAGAAAGGTTGTCTGGTACAGCAAATAAGACTTGGCCAAACTCTTTTCGCATGCTCTTCCGTAATCGACCTAACAATTGAACAATCTCCTGCATGGAGTCATACAGATAGCCGACACATACCAAATGTCTGCAGGAGGGGTTTTCATTGCCAACCAAGCCCAATGTGGTTGATATGAGAACATCCAACTGTCCCTTGCTCCATTCTGTGGCAGTTTGATTAACATCGTCATGAGTGGAGTCAGATGAAACAAATTTGCACTTGAACCTATTACACAACTGTTCAAATAGAAGAATCCCATCCCTTTTCTCAGCAACGACAATATGGACAGCTGCAAGTCCTGTTCCAGATTCCAATCTTGTTTTAACAAAGTGAGCGGCAACATACACATAATGTGAAGAAATCGACACTTTGATTTCAAACCCCTGTGGGAACCTGCCGACCACATGATTCCCAAGGATAACTTTGACATCGCTGAGGTCATCGGTTCTTGATAAGCCAAGATGCCTTGCAAATCTCTTAACCATAAAGATTGGAAGCGACCCACTCAAGACAACGATGGGAATACCCAGACTCGGGAGTTCGGAATAAACCTTGTATTTGTTGTCCCGGAACCTCATTCAGATAGGATGGTGTGCACATCGTCAATAACAATTTTATTGACAACGTCCACCCAAGACTTGAGAACTTCAGAGAAGCACATGAACAAATTGCTCACGGCATCGAGGCTCAAAAAGAGCAAGCTCGGGAGATTTTCCTTCTCCCTGAGTTCTTCTGGTAGTGGGCCATCAGATGTGATGTCCCGCCCCGAAAAAACGCAGATGTTTGACTTGAAGGAAAGCTTCTCAAATGCGGTGGGTGCCATTGCGAACTGATACCCAGCCAAGAAACGATATGGAGAAACATGGATGATTGTCTTTGATTTTTGGTTTGCAAGGTGGCGTGCAAGAGTCGGCATTATATACGATTCCGATTTGCCCTCACCTGGTGCTAGTAGAGCAAGACAGTGCTGGGGCTTGTTGGTAAACTCAGTACCGTAGCCAAACTCAACCAACTCTTTCTGCTGCACCGATAGATAGTGTTCGTGGCCATTATTTGGACTTACAGAAGTTGGATACCGAAGTCGCACTGCATTGCGAAGGTTTGCCAAGGAAAGTCTCGTGATGGATTGGGAGATTAGATAAGACGTGTCTCCAATAGCAAAGTGATACGCATTAAAGTGTGCCTCTTCCGAACCAACTTGCTGGCTGGAATACGCAATGGCATGTGTTGTTGAAGAATGACCCATTTTTGAAGCTCCCATGGCACTCGCTGACAGGAACTTGTCAGGTTGGTGGCCACCACGTGTCACAAAGTTAGATACACCAGCCCAAAAAAGTGCCGTACTTGTGTCATGTTCGGAATCGCCGATAAGGAAAAAATGTCTCGGATGATATGTGATGGTTGAATGACGGAACGATCAATCCTTGTCGGGAATATGAGATTCTGATTGTTGTCACTGGTGTTGCTGCATAATATACTGCTTGCTTTCGTTTGGATCAGAGATCAAAACAACAAAAAGTATCTGGAGATAACTGGGGTAGCTTGCGCTCAATTTCCTTGCAAGTGCGTCGTGATGCGCTATTGAACCCTTTCAATGAAGAAAGGTGTAATAGACCGTACCGTTTGTGTAGAGACAGTGGAACATTGTCGGATCACGGAGCTCATTCAACCTTGCGGAACCACCACCAAAACCGTGGAAAGACATTTCTAAAGTGCCGTAAAGTGGTCAAAACAATCCAGAGAAAAAGGAACCTTGTTTCCACACGGGACTCACGTCCGCAGAAAGAGGTCACCTGTGTCACAATCAACGTGGACCTTTATATTGCTCAGAACATTGACTACCGGTTCCCACCAAGTTCCCTCTGCTAAGTTTGAAATTGCCACCTTCATCAAATAAACTGTCTTTGGTACAATTTGCGACCAAACATCAAACAGAAAAGAAAACTGATCAACGACAATATTTCCCTTTTCATCAAGTGTTGTCTTCCTCCTTTTGGGGAGTCTGCGGTGCATTTCACGAATCTGACGGAGCATCGGTGACAGAGAATGGAGGACATGCGATTTTCTTACTGCAGTGATGAGAGCGGGACCGTGTAACGTAAAAGCGTCTTCGGAAAACGAACATATAACGGAACAAATACCAGCTTTCAAAATGGATGTTACCTTTGCAATGAGTGAGGAAACAGTGTCACACGAGATCATTTTGATTTTGGAATCCTCTTTTTGGACACGGAATCCCGACATTAAACAGAATTCAACCGCCAATGGATGATGTTGCACTGAAGGTGGTATTTCAAGCATCAAATCCTTCAGAAAGTATGCAATTGAAAATCCGTCTTGGTGATTGAATTGCTTGTTGGCAAACAGACCTCGTCGGAACAAATATGATAAAAGCTTTTTGAGTTCAAATAGTAAAGTAGATGGATCGTGTTGCATGGCATATGTGCATCGTTGTGACACATCTTCAATTTCACCACCTTCAAATGTTTGCAAAGCGGCACGAAGATCACCAGGCACCATTTTGATATTCTTCTGAGCATAGTTCAGAAGCCAGACTTCAGCAAGCTGGTGAAGTTTAACCAGGAATACCTCAGTTAATGGATTTGGCGGGGAATGGATAAAGTTGAAGTCGGTCTTGATTTTTTCAACAAAACGTCTGCCACCGCCACAGCCTGAAATAAGCGGGGTGAACATATGAGTGTATGTGTCATCCTGTTTTTCCCTTTGTGGAAGTAGCGGCAACAAAACAGCTCTCGCCTCGCCGTAATCAAATTGTTCCGTGATGCGAGGTGCTTCGTTGAAGAAAGCTGAGACTTGGGCGTGGGACACATATCGACCACAACAGAGCCTTATGAGCTCAACTTTCTGCAGTTGCGAATCATCACAAGTTGACTGCTTGCAGTGTCGGAGTGCATTGTCTTTCCTTGGAAAAGATTGTCCGCAAACACATAAACATCCAATGTATGTTTTGTCGTCATGTCGGAAAGGGTCAATATTGCCCGTTGCCTTGATAACGTTAACTCGTTTGCTAAATCCTAGCAATAAAGAACGCACTGTAGACATTCTACTTTCCATGCAATGCTTTTTCAGATGATCTCTGATACATCTTTCATCAAATTTAATCTGCACCTGCTTCTCGCACTGACGGCAGCTAAGACCAAAAGGAGAGAATGTAAAAAGATCTTGAACACACTGAAGTGGAAAAACTGCGGGAGGAAGATCTTCAAGAGTGGCGCCAACACCATCAGGTCTGAGGGTGATGGGCCTTACCTTTTGTTGAGCTTTGCATGGAAGCATGACAATGGTGATTTATTGTTAGTGGTGAAAGGTGATGTTGCTCGTGCGTTGATTATTCAAATAAAACAAATCTGGAAAACTGGCGCGTGATTTTCAGTACTGAATCCTACGGAGTTGATCCGTAACTCCCGAAGTACAATTTTGAATTTGCGTCGTAGGAATCATTACTAACAAATCCCTCCTGACAAACCTCCGGACGTACAACGAAGCCCTCCCGACGTATCTAATAAAAACATACATACTCGAGGAAATATTATCTATATTTACGCCCGCCCCCTTAGGATCTTGCTTCTCGCAGAAGCTTAATCTTTACCAAGAAAGTTGCCTTGAGACAGTCAGCCACCGTGTAGCCATCGTCACGAAAATGGACATCAAACGATTGAAAAGTCGAAGGATGCCAGGGTTTTGGCTTGTGATCGCTGCTGAGAGCGCAATCACGCATAGTACTCACGATTGATATTTCTAGCTTGCTACTTTCCATGCACATGGGAGGCGTCAATGGTGCAGGTCACTGTCAATGAAGCCCAAAAGTCTTCATGATTGCACTATTGCTTGGTGGTGGAAGCTCAAAACTAAAGAAGCAAACTAGCATGATACAAAAATTGACCTTAATTAAATGTACTTCTGCTTTGCCTGTGTCAGAGACATTCGACCTATACGCCTGAACAGTTACTTGTGCAAGTAACATCCTCCAGTAGCTGATATGTGCCAGGGATTTGATTTTGAACCAAGAAACTAGCATGATACTAGTAGCTCTAGTAGCTATAATCCGTGAATGGCTGTCCCATTTTGAAGCCAACCAAACTTGCTTGCACAGGAGAAAAATGCTTTAAAGTTGATTTCTCCCTTATCAATTAGAGAAAAGATCCAAATTCAAAGCCTTTGACAGACTAGCTAGTTGCAAAAAATCTTCGAGAGACTGTCTAGCGTCTAGTGGCGTTTTGGTAGGAAAAAGTATTTTTCGATGGAGATTGCAGAGACGTTCTTTGAGGCTCTACATGGAGAGAAAACAATGGCAAAAGGAAGCCGAGAAACAAAGGTTTTCCAAACTATTGAAAAAACTGATTTCGTCGTCATTCTCCTGTTTTTCACCTAAACTTTAAGTTTTTTCAATGTCTAAAGTATTATCAAAGAATCTCTCAAGTATCTTAAGTCTTTCAAGAAAGTGAGACTATAGACAAAACTTTGTAGGTTCTTTTGAGAAATGTTTAGACATACCAAAAATTCTATCAGGACCACGGACAATTTCAACAATGCCAACTTAAGCAACTGCAAGTGGCAGGATGAAATTGCCGAGAGCTATGTTGAGCTCTAAAGTTTCGTCTAATGTCAAGAGCATTCCACCAAATCTCTCTAATGTTTAAAGTTAAATGTTTATTAGACATTCTGCAGATTCCGTCATGACCACAAAGGAGCTTTCCGCAATTGGAATGTAACCAACGTTCCCGCTTTATATACGTTTCAGGCCTTCGATGCAAATTTGTTTCATTCGTAAAGGCAGATCGTCCTTTGAGAACAAATACACTAATGAAGAATGACCGAGACTTGCTAGTACTCCAGTACGTCGTACAGTCAATGCGTCGAATGATAAGGACATAATTCGAGTATCATGTATCCGACATCTTCGGCACTCAATTGTGTATGATTGAATGACAAGGAGTATGTGTCTGACATCGCAGTGACTTATGGACGATGTGGAGAGGCATGACATATGTATTCGTAGTTTCATAACGAGCTGGAAATGTTGAAACCATTCCTTGGACATTAAATTTGTCATTATTCTCCAAGTAGTAAAACATACCAAATGTCAATGTCCGTGTCTTGATCATAGTTCAAAGTGGCTGAAGGTCAGAGTGACTGACGATCTGGACATATTAAACAGCGTTTAACGAGGGCCAAAAACAATAAGATAGATAAATTCATACTCATGCCTCATGCCACATATAAAAACGGGATTACGTCACACCGTCTTAATTTCAAATCTCAACCATTTAAATGTAATCCATGCATCCTCCTCATTCGTGTACCAACAGCATCGTCCAACGCACTTCAAGTAAACCAGGACTTGTACACGGAGTAATGTAAATAGTATCCAGTATCCAGTATCCAGTACCCACCTTTCGTTCTTCTCTCTCTCTCTCAACTCTCTACACACACACGAATCCCATCACACCATCCGCCGCCAAAATCCTTCCGACTGATCCCACCATTCCTTGCTTCCGCCGATCCCTCAAAAGTCAAACTTGAATATCCGCAAACACGCCCCGTCTCCTGTGCCTTGCTGCCTTCATCCATTCATTCTTTCACTTTAGCCACAGAATGATCCAGTATCAAGATCCCAGCAACAACCTGAAGCACATGCGATTTCACCACAGTCGATAACGATAAAGGGGAGAGAAGGGAGTGAGCAGAGGGATGACGGAATTGTCCCAGTCAACGAATTGCTAGAGAAATACAACTCCGTCAACTGTGTCAAGAGTCCAATCTCACTGCGAATTGAGGAAGTCAACTGATTGAAGTAGAAAGACAACCACGTCAACTGTGTCAAGAGTCCGATCTCACTGGGGATTGTGGAAGTCAACGAATTGCTGTAGAAACCCAATCCCGTCAATTGTGTCAAGAGTCCGATCTCACTGGGAATTGTGGAACCAGTCGTTGTGTCGGAAAACTCATATGTCGATCGACACTTTGTCACATTTGTAAATGGAAAGAAAGTTGCAGGCAATTCCAAACGGCGTCGTCAAGAAGGGGGTCGGTTTCGAGGTGGTGGTGGGCCTCCTTGTAGTTGGTGCCTGTGTGGGCAGCGCCGTGCTGATTGGTTTCGGGGTAGGCGATATGGGCGCAATTGGAGCGAACGTGGGGGGCGGCGGTGTTGGATCGGGAGTTGCGGGCGCCGTTGTAATTGGGGTCGTGGTTGGAGGCGCCGTGGTTGGTTCGGGAGTGGAAGGCGCGTCTTCAGTCGGAACCGGAGTGGAGGGTGCCGCAGTTAGTTCCGGAATGGAGGGCGCGCCTGTAATTGGGAAAGTGGGAGGGAATGTCAATGAAGAACTGCTTGAAGCCGCAGATGGAGGTCGAACGACGAGGACAACCACCAAAACAACAAAAAGTCCGCACGCAAGCAAGGCAAGACCCGCAACAATCCATCGACGTTGATACCATTTCATTCTGCTGACGTATTGTGCCTCGGCAACCAACACCGTTCCATCCTCGTTTCCGTCTGGTACACGTTGTGCTTCTACAGCATACACACCAATTCCACCAGCTGCAGAGTTTGGCACTCCATCTTCCTGTTTGGACTCTTCATTCGTAAACTCTCTCGGGGAATCATACGAACGAATGGGAGACCTGACTGCCCGACCTGTTGCAGTGTTGCGAGCTGATCGTACCGGAAATGCTCCAGGACCAACGTCGGAATTGCTTGCATATACAACTGGAGGCCTTCCCATCGAGTCTACCATTCCAAACCCGGCGGGTAATTGCATTCTTGGGTCAGTGGGCAGTGCATGTTCCAATTTCTTGGTATCACCGACACGACCAGCACCATGAGCAACGTCCCGATCATCAACCTTTGCTGCGGATGGCGACGATAACGAAGCGTAAGGAGAGGAACCAGAAGGCGCCGACGACGGCATGGCCGCGCTTGGCACATCAGATGAGAATTCTTCAGCAAAGTCACTCTCCTGGATTCCTCCAGCACGTGCAGAATCCTTCGCAACGTCATCGGCACTGCCACGATTCTCCATCCGAAACAAGTTTTAAGTATTACTAGAATAGAAAGAGATTGCATGTGAGTTGGTCTCCAAGACCGACGAATCAGATCAACTCCGTCGGACAACCGGTAGCACTACTACAGGATGGTATGCAACACAATGAACCACTCGTATTCTCGAGTCGTCCGTGCACGCGAGACGAAACGTTACTACGACAATGAGGAGGTCAAGAATCGTCACTGTCTGCGTTCTCAAACGAGTCCTGTAGTATACTCACAACCTCGTAGTTCTCAATGTATTAAATCTTAATGAACAATGCACAATTAATAGGAATACACTCTAGAGACTACTAAAAGATAACAGAGAGAGCTTTGTGCGAGTCAAGGGCAGATTCATTTCACAAAAATGATCCGGAACATAATTGAATCGTACTGGTACATGAGTTTACGGCAGCGCTCCGTACACTTCAAGTCTATGGACATCGTACTGTGTATAATGGTAACCAGAGTATGCGTGTCCAGTTGTCCCACGTCGGTTTGGCTCTCAACACGACAAGGTTAAGATGCATTCGTTTGGCAGGCAGATGGCAGATGTATCTCTCGTCATTTACTACTTTCGAGCTGCTCATATTCACTTCTTTCGAATGCGCTTGCTTCATAAAGGAAAAATGGACTGAAAGATGCTTGCGGTTATGTCAATTATGTTTGTGAAGATAAGACGCATAACACCGACCATCATAGCGAAAAGACAACGATGAACACCTTCGTCTTTGTGAGACAGAAGAGGAAGAAGGTTGTCAAGTCTCTTGTGAGAACTGACGATGATGAAGTAAATACGAATCGGGAGTCAAATGCTCTCGAAATAATATTGTGAGCTAGTTTGGCGCCGATTACTCTACTGGAATACAGTCGTGAATCGAAGTGCCAATCAGCACGAGACTCAACATATCATACACGTTAAAACACCAACCGTCATGCTGTGGATACATGTGTATACAATCCACCAAATCACGGTTACAGACATACAGTAGATACTGTCATAGTAGTCTGCAGTGTCACGTTGTATTTTGACTATCATAACAGCAACTCGTTCGATGCATCGATTGCGCTTGCTTCATTAAACATATTGGAGTGAAAATGGCATGCAAGGGTGACTTGGGCTTGGGTCAAGTTTGTTTGGTTAGAAATGCGTTCTTCAAACGACGTTCCAGTCTTGACTTTGCTTGACGTTGTTGTTACGGTGATCAGCCTCCTCTTGAACAGGCTCGACAAACTCGTTGAAAGTAGTGACTCCTTTGAGACTCGATGAACTGCAGCAGAGCTTCAGGAAGAAGGTGTCTAAATACTATGTATTTCCTGTCGATGCCAAAACATATTGGTTGACAATAGGGGTTGATCGGACGGTGCGATTGTGGAATCCTCTACGCTTGGATGTTAATTGAGAAGCATGGTCCATTCAGGTCTATCGAGATGGTCATATGTCATATACATCCAGTCCTTGCCACTACAAGTCTGGACACTTTGCTTCTATCCGCCTCCAACAAGACATTTGTAGTCACAGACATGGTGACTTCAAATGCAATGTATCGCGTACCCAACAGACATGATGGACGCATCAAAATGCCGTCGATATCAAGCGACCCAAGACGCACTTTACCAAACAGTCTCCTACGATGGAGCGAGCCGTCAAACTTTTGGGGATGCTCGAACGAACACTTCTCTCGTCAGACTCCAATTCAAACTGTTGCACGGAAGCCAAGGATTCTGTTTTGCAGTAGCTTTCGACGGGGATGGAAACATTGCTTCTATTCTGCATCGTTCGATCGATGATCACGTTCGACACTATGATGCTCGCTGTAAGGGATCCATCACATGATGTTGCGACGCTGGCTCGCCAATCGTGAGCATGGCAATTGCAAATTGCAGATGACTGCCTATTACTGTACGATCTTGCATGGATCGTTGCATGCGTCTTTTGGACAAACCTTTGGGCGGACTACTTAATTCGCACCATGACGCCCTATACCACAGAACTGTAAGCAGTTGCTTGTGTGTTGCGTTAGGACTGGATCCGAGATTGGTTCCTGACCAGTGCGGGACGACTTGGTGACTTCCCAAGGTGATGCAAGAGTTACCACAAGATGTTCCCGGCGGAATGTGACCTGCTCCATGGCCGTGCACGGACCCTGTTTCGTAACTGCCACCCATAAGGGTGCGATACTCCTACTAGAGTGTGGACCAACGACAGGTCGCACGTTTCTTGAGATTAGTAGCACATGCCCTCGTATAAAACCATTTTGCTTATCTCGCATGGTCTCAACCTGTTGGATGATTTCGGCGCAGGAATTTTCACGACAAGTACCACACACTAAACAGAACCGATTTCGGAGGATGTAATTTCTAGGAATGTGCTCATGTATGTCGTCAAGATTTGATCCCTTGATTCGTTTCGGTGCAGGCATCACGGTGCGATGAATCGTTCGACTCATCTTCCAAGCTTAGCGGAAACCAACAGTCCCGATCGTGTGACCAGGAGGGAGAGTCGAGGATGTTGATGGTCGGTAAAGTGTCCAGACAGCCAGGCCAAGACGAATATGAACCCTGATGTCAGGAGTCCCGTATTTACTTGTGATATCCTCGCCGTTGCCACATTGTCCTGATTGATGACGTAGGGTAGTGTTCAAAACGCCATGTATATGAGAGCGGATGTGCAGAGTACCTGGTACTACGAAGAAATAGGTGTTGTATTTTTGTTTCTTCCCTTAGCAACCGATACAACAACCTGAAGCACATGTGATTTCTCCATCGTCGATATAGATAAAGGGAGGAAAAGGTACTGAGCAGAGGGAAGACGGAATTGTACCCTTTAACGTAGTGTTGTAGAGAATCAAACTCGCCAACTGTGTCAACAGTCCGATTGCACTTGGAATTGTGGAAGTCAACGGATTGAGTGAGTAATCCAAATAACATTTTGTCAGGCTTCCGATTTCACTGGGAATTGTGAAAGTCAACTTATTGCTCCAGAATGACAAAACCACCAACTTGTGTCAAAAGTCCGATCTCAATAGAATTGTGGAAGCCAACGAGTTGCTATCGACAGCCAACAACGTCAACTGTGTTAGGAGTACAATCTCACTGGGAATTGAGGAACCAGTCGTTGTCCCGACAAACCTCAATGTCGATCGACACGTTGTAATGTTTGGAATGGAAAGAAAGTTGCAGGCAATCGTTTCCGGCGTCAACGAGGAGGGCAGTTTCGAAGCGGTGCGAGGCGTTGTTGTTGGATCAGACATGGTGGGCGCCCGATCATTGGTACTGGGGTGGGAGGCGACAAGGACGAACTGCTAGTAGATGCTGCAGACGGTTGTCGAATGAAAAGTACGACGGCCAGTACAACCACGGCACCACAAGCAAACAAGGCAAGACCCAAATATATCCAACGATACAATGGACGTTGGTACCATTTCATTCTGGTGCATTGGGCCTGGGCATCAACCGAAGAGTCCTTAACAACATCATCAACGTCATCCGAAACAAGATTTATATACTGCTGCTGCAGTAAGCGTTGAAGCGATTGGTCTCCAAAATCTTGAATCAGAAGAACTCCGACAGACTACACTTCTCCGAGCACACAATCAACCACTCCTATCACTCGTCTCGTCTCGTCTCGTCTCGTCCTGCCTGAGAGCTGAAAAAGTAAGCACAACAATGAGGTCATGGAAAGCGACTCGTTCAGTCTTCAAAAGTGCGCTGTAGGACTTCAATGCCGCGCGCAGTTCTCAGTATACGACGTACATATGATATATGATGTGCATTTAAAAAAACCGAATATCTATTTTACGTGCTGCCGCTGTTCCGGACGAAGACGGAACTCGACTCACACGGATGACCGCTACCCTGGGGTACAGTAGAGGCCACCATAATTGTTTTCTGTTACTGCAGTACTGTCGTACTGAAATTGTGCCAAATAATGCTGCATGGAGTCGTCGTATCATAGGGAGGGTGACTGTAGTGCGGGAAAAACCTTGGATCATTGAACTTAGTTGCCGTAGGTTTAGTTGTCGCAGTGTACGTCGGTAGCATGTAGAGCACCACCATATGGTGCGTAGCGGTATACTCGGAGGATCGGGTCACTCCAACTTTCGTTCGGAATTTGGTAGCGGTGTGTTCGGTCATTTGAAACGCCAAAGGGCGCGTAGCGGAAGGTGTTGGGTCATGGAACTGGGTGGAGTCACCCCAATAGTCATATCGGATTTCGTCACAGTACTTCGGTCAGCAGTAAAATAGGTCACGGTGCTGGAATGGATACCAGCAATCGGTCGGAGGTCCTTCGTCGCTGATGGTGTTGAATCAAGCAAAATTCGGGGGATAGACAGCGTAGAAACAATACCGGTTTCTACATGAGGAAAAAATCGATCACGTCGCACATCTGATGATACCTCAAACGCTGCAACCGCTCCATACGCGTTGATGCCAATTGCACCACAATCATTCTCAAGCATATTGGTGTTGATACTTGTAGACGAGAGGTCGGGGGAAGGCTGTAGCGCCATCCGTTGACTTGACTTTGTTGTGCTCTAAGTTGCGTAGAAAACGTACCAGAACTCACGTAGAAACAACCACTTACTTGGCAAAAACTCCTCGGAAAAAATTCTATATATGATGTGCATTTAGTATATATATATATATATATATATATATATATATACATGAAGGCGGGAGGGTGTGTGAAAAGTGTATGGAACAGGCGAGGACAGGACAGGACAGGACAGGACGTGGGAGTTCTCAAAGCAAAGTTCATTTGCTGGAATCAAGCGTCTGTTGTGACAATGTCATTCTCGTTCCACTCCAGAGGCCCCAGAAAATACGGAGTCGGCACTCTCCCTCTTGACTTGTAACGTGCAATGGACAATATGCAATGTCCCAAGCATTCCTGTTCCAACGTTAACACCATGTCATCAAAACAATGCGCATACTCCGAAGCGTTGGACCCAGAGATTCCAACAATAGAAAAAGGATTGGCAACTTTCAACTACAGGACGCCGCGCACGATGTGCTGGATCGCAAGCATGCTTCCACTTTCGTTTGAGTCCATGAGACACATGGTCGACCCCATCCTCTGTCGAAAAATCTCATCTTGTCAACAACCAACCATTTTTTCTCTTCCATTCATGATTTGTGATCATGTTGCTCACGCGGTGAACGACAAAGGCGCCCTTTTTCATGCATGTTGGCAGACCTGGATATTATGGGTTTACATTGGCTGGGGTTGCAAATACCGGTACGAACAAGGTCGAGGCACACGTCCAGCTTGTGCAGAGGGGAGGTGTGCGTAGTTGCAAGTAGCGGCTTGAGCTTATTGGCATTCGTCATGCGGGGAAAGGTGATTCGATGACAAATTTCCATTTTTATGACGTTTTTGTTGACGACGGCGTGCACATGACTGATCCATCCCAGTTGGAGGCCATGGATAAGCCTCACAAAGTCTTGTGTGTTCTGAATCGACGAACCAATCAGATTCAAAGTGTTGCTTGCTGTCAGTTCATTCATCGTGTAACAGGTGCAATTGTTGCTCTACGTATTGTGGACAAAAAAGGTTTTGTGATTCTAAGCTGTTGTTATGAGTAAACGGCGATTTCGTGACAAATCCTTCATGGGCACAGTCATGTCTCTAGTCGCGAGAATTCATTCCCTCGCGAAGTCCATCGTTCGTGGTTCGCAAATGAAAATTGATGTGGACCATGGTTTATTTTCCATTCATTCTTCCGCTCGACCTAAGTCGATTCGTTGTTGGGCCCCTCATTTGGTGACAAAGGGTAAACTTTTTCCAACGACATATCCGATTTACCACTTTCCATTGAGTCATCAGATTTGCCACTCTGACTGCTCTTATTAGAAGTGCTTTCGATCGAATGGTCACTTCCAGCCATGTCCACGTCACAGTCCTTGATCATGTCTTCAGCCAGTGCCTTCAAGTCGATTATGATATTGATGGGGCTATCGCGCAGCATTGCCATAAAGGGAGGCACCACTTCCTCCCTCAATGAAGTGGGACGAACAACTCGGTCTAACCTAAATTCAATAATTGCCAATTCGTCCTCTCGACCTTCATCCACGACCCACTGGAGCTGCCCCAGATGAAAAATCAGGTTTGATTTGTTGCGCGGATCGATTGCTCTCCAGAGCGCCTTGAATACACCTTCGACATGAACTTGAAACCCGAATCAACAAACAAGAACACCAAGGAAAGCGAAGGATGGTAAGTGAAACGCTCCGCATGTAATGGAATGATATGCAATGGCTGTCATGAAAAGGTTGTTCAACTCACCCGAGACTTGAGTTATAGAGACTGCAACACTTCCGGCCAGACCTTTCTGAGGTATTTCGTTTGACAACATGGTCGTCGGTGATTCCAAAAGATTTGTGAGTGGAAAGCTTGCGTCTTATCTTTTTTGCAGTTGGATCGTTACGTTCATATTACAACCGACAACTGAAACATATTCAGTTGGCAAACATCATTGAATCAACTGAACAATATTCAGTTGGAAAACATCGTTGAATCAACTGAAAAGGAATCAGTTATGGGGTCAACTGAAATATCCAGATAGCGACTGACCTTCACCTTCCCTCTCCTTCTACGCTTGGAAGTCTTTTGAAAGGCATTCAATGTCAACGAATTTGGACCCTGCAACGCACTGAGAGTTGCGGTTGCGACCAAATCTTCATCTTCTCGAATTGTTTCGAGAGTGGGACAGCGTGGTGTGGGTTTCCTCGCAAACTTCTTGTGTTTCTGCGATGGGCGAGACATTGTTTTATTATGAATTCATATTCATGCTTGTTCTTCACTGGATTCGACAATGCATCAACTGTACAATGAATCAACAGTTAGGAGATGTGAAGTTTCCGAAAGAGGTACTGGGAGTCCTGTGTTCCAAATTTGTGGTGGATCGGTTCGTCCATAGAGTACCGGGACCTCGAGTGTGGAATATAGAGTGCACAGTGTACAATAGTAGCACTCCGAGAGCAAAGAAATCTTCTCGAGTAACATAGTGGCTGACATTATGTGCTTGTATGCGCATCTAGAATGAACTATGGTAGTGCGATCATCACGATCAGAGTGAAACTAGAATCCCATGGATTGCATCGACGAGGATAAAAAAAAACAGTAGCACCATCGCATTTGTTGTTCCTCTCGCATGCGAGATGAAGCGCCGACTCACCCATCCAGTCAGCATGTCAACTACCTTGTCGATCACGCGAAGTACTCGAGTATGTTTGCCCAGATAAGTGTAATGCACACTATACTACGCATCGAACGATCAAATCACCGCATTGATGGGATGTCGCTAATGGTCATGCTCCTCGTGTCCATTTTTTTCACCGCTCTGCATGGATGAGTCATGCGTCTTGCATTCGCTGGAAGAGTAAAAAAACCTCCCTCGTCACCACGCTGCAAGCGTCGCCCAAGGTCGTCGCTGTGACAATCAACAATGGCGGATTCGAGCCTTATCCCTCATAGAAATAACGACGTTCCTCGTAGCAATACTCCATCGTTCGTACGTCGGAATCAATCACCTTGGGTAGTAGCGATCTCGGACTGGTAGTCTATAATCTATTGAGAGCGGTGCCGTCCCAAATACATCTTTGTCAGTGCATAGA
This sequence comes from Fragilaria crotonensis, assembly GCA_022925895.1. Taxonomy (NCBI): domain Eukaryota; phylum Bacillariophyta; class Fragilariophyceae; order Fragilariales; family Fragilariaceae; genus Fragilaria; species Fragilaria crotonensis. Next base: position 3,323 of record JAKSYS010000205.1, on the reverse strand, counting down.
CAATTCAAGTCGTCGACCTTGTCAGGAGGATTGATTGAACCAGTAATTGACAGCCATGATTATGGTCCTTCGTAACTTGGTTGGTTATGTCATAGAACCAACAATCTTGCGGATACAACGACTGCCCTGTCTTTGGAATGGACGACAGTTTCGTTTACAATAAAAGCAAACGAATCGTGATCTTTTCTCACTCCTCAGGGGAGCGGCCATGCAGGTCTATCCGAGAAAAGTTGTTCGGTTTCTTCTCACCGACTCATCCGCTTGGCCACAAGTTTCGCCAAAGTCGTCCCTGGTTCCTTGCCCAAGAAAATTGTTGTCTTCGATACCAAGATTGTCGCTTCCCATCGAGGCGCCAGAATGGCTGATTCTACTACCCGTAGCTCGTCGCCTCTAAAATCTCAGAACGTACAACGTACGGCTTGTTTCTTGTGAAAAAAAATGAACATCCAGAACTCCGTCAGATGAACGTTCCCTCAAAAGGAACTTTGGAAATGGGCACAACAGCGGAACATTACATGAGCGATGAATACTGAGTGCTCGAAATGTGCATTTCCAACTATGATACTACACTTCTATTCACCTTGATGCATGCTCATCTCAGTTTGTATTCCTCCAATCTCTTCGAGAGCAGCCCATACAGTGGGCGGTACTTGACATCCAGAACTGCCAGACGACTTTTGTTCCAACTCAGTAAGGAACCTTTTAAGAGTATGAGTAGCATCGTTGAGCTTTAGAGCCATTGCTTTGACCTTTGCGGCTTTGTCAGACTGTGGCACAGACGGTTTTGCAACAGTTTCAGTTGTTGAATATCTTTCCTGCTTCACCTCCGAAGAGACTGGTGTTATTGGGGTGCGAGATGCCTCCTCGGATGCCAAGGTGTTACTGTTAACTGGGTTCCCATTCAAAATGTTGAGTATCGATTGACCACCAGTGGAGAAAGCATTCTGCGCCAACTCAGAAAGCGTAAGTGGTCTTCTCTTTGACAAGGGTAATTCCAGTTGATCTTGCTGAAGTTGGATCCGGCGCATCATGCTAAGGAGCGTGGCTGTCAGTGGAAGAATATTTTTGAGAGGGGAAATGTTCATTAGGCGATGAATGGAATCCGCGTCTGCACCGTCTTGGTGGCTCAATAGTGCGCTTCGTTGCAATAGAATCATACTCGCCGATGCAGCTTCCATGACAAGCATGAGCGAGAATCCTCCCAACCTGAGGACGGGTGATACGCCTGGTCTGGTGTATCTGGATCTAGCCATTGATGTGAGAGGACATGTGGCCACGAGATCGAAGAATATATCCCACAAGAGGAGGACATTCTTCCAGCCCGCAACTTCTCGTGAAAACATAAGTCGCACCCAGCGCGTACAGTATAATTCAGGTGGGCAATTCAAATTGATCAAGTGACGGTGCAAGTTCTTGTCGTTCGCAGTGTCGCGAATTTTCGCCATGATGGATTGTGCCATTTGTTCCATAGGAGATTCCGCCCCCTGGTTCATCTTGACATCATATGCAGGGCCAAGCTGACTCATGACAGCCAGGAACATGCAATAAGTATCGTGCGCAATAAAGGTTGGATCCAAGAGTTGGTCGGGTTGACGTTGCTGCGATTCCAGATCAAAGAGGTCCATTTCAATGACTAACAGTAGATAACTCGCAATCTCATGCATTCCTTGGCGATATCCAATATGGGGGTTTTGGTGAGCGTAGATTTGAAGCATTTCGGTGAGTCGAGTAGATCGTTCCATAGCCGATGTCTGAAAGGGGACGTCTTCCCTGGTGGCCGAAATTCTTTCTCGAATGATGGTAGGTGTGATGTTCGGGAGGCAGGCGTACAAGATCCTTTTCAATCACCCCCAGTGTCAAGCTCGACTATAGTCCGACAAATGGCAGCGATGAAGGAATAATAAACATGAACGATAGAGGAAGGTGGAGCATGCAGGATCATGTTAGGCACAGGGTATTGTCAAGGGCGAGGGCTGGCAGTCCTACTCGAGTGTGGGAAAAAAGTCTCGAGTATGTTGTGACTTACCGAGTAAGTATCGCCTCGATCTGTCTCGGTAGTAAGTAAGCCTCGTTTTCGCCTAGCTCGGCGCTTTCTGTATTTCAAGTCTAGGTCGTACAAGCGCTGTTCTTGGGCATCTCGTTCCTTGACCAATGCGGTAAGGGGATCCACAGGGGTAGGCAGTTTCGTGTTCAGCGAGGCCGTGGTAGCTTTTGATGGATGCTCCTCGTCTGAATCATTTTGTTCTCGGACTTGTTCATGCTCTTGTTCTTGTTCATCATTTTGCTCCATCACCTCTTGGAGCATTTGGACAAGTAGATCATAATTGCCTCGCTGTACGTCAATGAGATCTTGGTTTCTCTCCAGAATTTCTGTCAACGTCCACTCTGATTCTGTATCGTGTGCGTCACCGTCTTGCCAGTGCTGTTGATGTTGCTCCTTTTGAGAAGAAGGAAGCATCCAAACACCCAGCTGCAAGCGCCATCGTATGGAACGTGGCAGAGCAGGTCCGTCCATTGCTTGTACTGCAACTGCTGACAACTAACAACAGACAAGTGACAAGGATTAGGCTGTTAGCATGCTTTTCTCGCTATGCTGTCGGAATATGAATACACCTGAACGGCGGACACTCGACACTGGTAGGGTGTGTTCTGTTCCAAACGAAGATATACACACATGTATGATGCCGATTTGGAAGAATGGGGACGAGTAACAGCAGCCTTATGACAGTACTCCCATATTAGTACGGTGAATACGTGTTGACTACCTTTGGTGTATGAACTGCTGAAACTACCGGTTGATTACAATTAGATTTCATTACGAGTCTACTGTAGTACTGTACAGTCGTACACTGAACAAGCATGATGAGAGTAGTCTCTAGCAAATTAACAAAAGAAAATTCTAAAATCGTTACAGAGTAGCAATCTACATGTACTGCAGTACCTGGCTGAATAGCCAAAATTACGAGAGAACAATTGCTCCACTTCTGTTCATAAAGGTTGATGCTTACATATTGTAGACTTCATGTCAGCAACTATGAATTCAATAGCTCACATAATTGGAACATGTCAATGAACCAATAGGGAAGTCTTAATGCTCATGGAAAATTTGTACCAACCAATTCCATTCTCTCGATGCACAGGTGATTGCCAAAAGCATCATGGTTGAGGAGGCCATGAAAGTGTATGATCTTGTTGGAATCATCCCTGAAAGCACTGTGTATCTTCATGTTTGTTAAGCAAGGAAGAAGGGCACATACAATGTCCTCAAACTCAGAAACAAGCTGGAAATTATTAATCTAGTGATTGCAATTCAGGATGATAGT